>CM035806.1:63599586-63874709 GCA_020466095.1 Chlorops oryzae
AGATTTTTGTTTTGTAAGCGTCGCCCACTATAAAAATGACATTTTTACGCCTCTATCATTTTCAATTGACCGTGGTCGTACAGCACGAAACTGCTCAAAACTGCCCAATTTTTCAGAAAACTGTTCCCGAACTACACGACTGTGCAAATGAGAGATTTTGACAGACAGACATTTATAACGGGAACAGTTTTCGGTAAAATTGGGCTGTTTTGCACAGTTTCTTGTTGTACGGGAACATACATACATACCTATACAGCCTTTTCGGGAATACTAATTCCGCCCGAATTTTTTCGCTCTCCGCTTTTCACCTATCGGGAAAGCAGGCGGGAAAAATTTTTCACTTCGAAAAAATTTCCGTCTATTGACAACACATTTTCTGGGGAAAATCTTATGTGTCGAATCCAGTGTTGCCAGTTTAGGGGTTTTCCCACTAGATTTAGGGGTTTTTCCTACTTTTAGGGGGTCGTTGAGGGGGAACAAATTTTTAGGGGCATGTTTAGGGGGAACAAATTTTCCTAGGAGAATTTTAGGGGCTTATGATATATATGTATAAACAAATGATGTGCGAAGTTTAAAGTGTTTGATATAGAAAATCTGTCAAATTTGTTGTTGTTCTTTCCAAATTACTTTTTTTCATTTCGAATATTGTACTTTTTAGGGGGCACATTTCGAATCTGGGGGGAGTTAAGGAGTAGTTTTAGGGGGAGCTACCTGGCAACACTGGTCGAATCAAATTTTTTTCCAATTTTTTTTTTGAGGCGAACTGAAGCGGACAAAACTAGAGTCAGATAATTTTTTGTTTTAATGACCCAAATAAGGCAAATTCTTTAATTATTTTAGGACTAAATCCAACAAATACTGCAATGCTGGTTTATTGAGTCTAAAATACCGCTGAAATCGAACATTAAACTTGTTATTTTAATATACGACCACAGCTCTTCACTTAACTAACATATAGATTTGTGCAATTCTATGGGATTGGACGCATGTATTTAGCTTCGCCGGACAAGTCGATGCTCCGATATTATATATTATATTATATATGCTAGTCTGTGCATTTTAAATTAAAGAAAAACTTTTGTGGCTTTCACAAAAAATTTGGTTATATTTGAAAAAATGGTATTTCTTATCTTTTCCAACGCATTTCAAACTGTAATATTTTCAAAACTCGAAGTGAAACGAACTCCGGGTGAGTTTATCGATAGGCGGATTTTTTCGGGCGAATCAAAAATTCTCCCCTAATTTTAATGCCCTATCGATTTTAAAAAGCAGTACAAAGAAGTACGAAAATGAAAATGCAGTACATTTTGGGATTTATTTTTTTTGGGAGTACAACGCAGTACACCGGTTCAAAAAGCAGTACGTTTACTCCCAAAAACAGTACGTCTGGCGACCCTAGTCACAAATATCGCAGAAATTTATCTAAAATTAGAATCTTTCGAGAATTTTCAATGAAACTTGGAATTGGAGCGTATGTACATATATATGTATAACCCTCCGAATAAAAATTATATATGTAACTGTATATCTGTGTCGGGTATTGTATGGTCAGGTTCGCCTGACAATACACCCTTACTTGTTTTTTTCTTTTTGTATTCTTACTGAAAGGTGGATTTGAAAATTGAATTTTCAATAAAAAAAAAAATATACAGGGTGTCCCTCATTGGGTGGTCAACCCTTATGAGGTTGATAGGGGAGGTCAGAACTAACAAAAAACCGTATGGAATGGGGGGGGGGGGGGTCGGTCGCAAATGCATCCCTGAGGAGTTATAGGGCCTTAAAGTTTTTAGGCAGTAAGTCGAGAAAAATAAGTCTCCCACGATAATGGTTCATTGTAGGAAAAAAAAACTTAAATGCAGTTTGAAAGCCAATTGTATGTGCTTTTAGGCAAAATTAAACTGATGGTAAAAAATTGACCCATTGAACGAAAAATAAACGGTCAAACTGAAAAATTTTGAAAAAACTTTAATTTTTTTTTTACTATGGATGCCATTTTGGTAAATGAACATCTATTCGTATCTGTATCAAATCTAATAAGTTCGACTTCATTGATAGCAGTCGGATAGATGTTCATTCAGATATTTATTTTTCTCACCTTATTTTCAATAAATTTATTAGATTAGAAATTTATTAGCATTTGGGTGTTACTTGGACACTTTTCATACCAAACTGGCTTCCAAAGTAAAAAAAAATTTTAAAATTTTTTCAAAAATGACCTCCCCTAACACCCCCTTTAGGGTTGACCCCCCAATGCGGGACACCCTGTATAATATAAAAGACAAAAGCTTTTCAAATATTTATTTCTTTAAGCTTACTTAGAATGAAAATGAAATTAATTGAATTTAAAGTTAAAGTTGAGCAATATTGAACTGCTGCCGGGAGCGCTCGAAAGGCTATAAAAAATGAACTTACAAAAGACTCGCCCTCATTTCCGTTTGGATTCGTGTTTGAAAGCAAGACTCAAAATGATTTTCTGAATGGCAAGCAGGGAAGCGTGCATCATAAAATGCGCCGCCACCGAATAAAGTAATGCAGCTATAAAAATGTGCATACAAGGAGGGAAGAACGTGCAATGACAGGGGGTGCGAACAACGAAAATAGTGTAAGGGAAACGACGTAGTACTTATAAGAATTTTTTTTTTTTTTTTGAGGATTTTCAGTTATTCTAGCAAATAAATGTGGATGGTGTAAAAACACAATGGAAAAGGTGCAATAGTCGAAAATATGGAATACATAAATGATTCCAACTTAAATGGTGATTGCTTTGGAACACCAGACTCAAGGAAAGCCCATGTCCTTGGGCAACAAATTTCATCGTCCATCGTTGATTTCATTTCTTTGAGCTCTTATTTATCACGCTTTAGCACGCACATTCACGATTCTCGGTGCTCATTCGACCTCGCTGGGCTGCTAATTTGCTTTCAATTGATTTTGACCAACCCGAACCATATTTTCTTCATCGCCCATCTGATTTTGGGGTCAAGAATTTCAAACACCTTCCTTAACGAAAATGCCTGTTTCAATTTTTATGTTTTGGTTTCATTTTTGTGTTTTTGTTTTACGAAAAATTCGAAATGAAACAAGAAAATTCTTTGTTTTCATGCCGCCTAGGGAGGTTTTTTTTTCATGGAGGGTTTTATGCTCATCCACTGTATATATGGGAGAGTATGTATGTGCGAGTATCTGTATATATTAGAATATCTGCTCTTCGATTTTATGAGTATCCGTATTGCGTGTTGATTTTGGCCATAACAAAGCACGTTTCGCTCGATTAATCTTGCAGTTTCGCCATACAATGAAATCCACAAAAAAAAAAATAAAAATAAAATATTTTGGTTTTAAAAGGAATTCTATTTCAATTTCATTTCATTTTGTTTTATTTTATTTTCATTGTGGTGTAGTTACGAATTTTTACGAGTTGAAATTAAAATTAAAATTTTAAAAGGAATTTCTTCCTTTATTTTGTGCTCGACTGTTCGCATAACAGCGGATTTTTAGTTCACTGTTTTGACGATATTTGCAATGGGCTTATGTCTAAAACGGCTCGCAGATTTAGAGGAAGGGCCCAAGTTACTGCAAAATTTGAAGAAAATTGACAACATTCTCATACATAAGTATGTATGTATTTTGGTTTGAAGAAAAAACAAACAAATAAATTAGTTAACCCTCTATGTAGACGGTTCTTCATATTTGCTCACATACTCAAAAACTGTTTTAATTTATCTTTTTCTTCGTTGCGTAAGACAAATTTTTGGGGTTTCAAGAATTAAACGAAGTAAAAAAATATTTAAAATATTTTTAAGGATGTGAGGAATTGTGAAGAGAAGTTGGGCCGTCTAGAGGCGGTCGTGGGCACTAGAGGGTTAAGTTTTTATAGAATTATCTGCCCGGATAAAAGCGAGTAATTCGTTAAGCTCGCCGGATAGCTGAAATATTCTTGGACACGATGGATACTGGATAGCTATCGGATCTAATCTATGTTTATTTTAACCCACATACGCTACGACATGATATGAAATGGAAATATACAAATTGTATAATTTCGTGATATGTATGACTTGGGATCTGTACGCGCTCGGATACATGACTCCCATTACGCACTTTAATTGGTCCCCTTAGAGGCTTCATAATTGTTTTGTACACATGAACTTAACATGATAGTGCGCTTTATTCGAATTCCTACAGATGATAAGACGTTAAGAGTGAAAAACAAAACTCTCATTGAGCACATACATATGTCTCAAAAGTGTCGAAGGTCAAAGGCCAACAGCATGGTCATAGCCTTTTTAGAAAAACCTTTCAGTAATTTCCTTAATTCATTACAAAGTTTGCTCAGTTTATGCCGGAAAGGCGACCGTTTAACACTCCGAGTAGGTATGTTTACGGAAGTTTGCGGACACCTTCTACAGACTTTTTTGAATGAATGGTCTTTTAATACCCGACACATTCTGTTTCGAGGGTATATTGCGTTTGTGTGTAACACCCATACCCGTCGAGATAGACCCTATATGTATAGAAATGATCGGCGTCACCATGCTTACGCGTGCGTGCATGAGTAAAACAAGTACAAGAATGGACCGGGACTTTAATGGTACCTCAAGTAGTAGGGTCTGTCATAAAAAAGCCAAAAATGCCCCAAAATCTGACCTTTTCGAAATATTTGATTGAGAGAGAGAGAGAGAGAGAGAGAGAGAGAGAGAGAGAGAGAGAGAGAGAGAGAGAGAGAGAGAGAGAGAGAGAGAGAGAGAGAGAGAGAGAGAGAGAGAGAGAGAGAGAGAGAGAGAGAGAGAGAGAGAGAGAGAGAGAGAGAGAGAGAGGAGAGAGAGAGAGAGAGAGAGAGAGAGGAGAGAGAGAGAGAGAGAGAGAGAGAGAGAGAGAAGAGAAGAGAAAGAGGAAAGAGAGGAAGAGAAAGAGAAAGAGAAGAGAAGAGAGAGAGCGAGAGAGAGCGAGAGCGAGACGAGCGAGAGAGAGAGAGAGAGAGAGTGACAGAGGGAGAGTGACAGAGAGTCAGGGAGAGTGACAGAGAGTCAGAGAGAGAGCGGGACAGAGGAAGATAGAGGAGACAGAGGGAGATAAAGAAAGACAGAGAAACAAAGAGAAAAACAGAAACAAAGAGAAAGACAGAGAACGACAGGAACAGACAGAGAAAGACAGAGAAAGAGCCAGAGATAGAGAGGAAAAAAGTGAAAGAGGGATATAGAAATAAGGAGACAATGAATGCGTTAAGAATTAAAATCAAGAAGAGAAGTAAAAACAAGCAAAAAAAAAAATTAAAAAAAATAAAAATAAATAAATTTGAAAAATGAAATATATTAAATACTCTCCTATAAATTCACTGGCCAAGCTGCTCGCACACCTGCTCGCTTCCTCGCCTTCGCCACGGCCACCCCTCAATCCATTTAGGGAGAATAAAAATTTGTGAGCCAAAGCTTAAGTACCGTAAAATATGAACCTGCAATGAATGTGAAATCGTTAGATCACAACAGAATTGGACGGGAGCGTCGAAAGTTGTATCTGAAGACTGTCGACTCTACACTGTGTAGATTGAGATACAAAAGATTTCTCAGTTCATCGTATCTATGCGTGATGTCGTGCACACTCTCAAACACACAAACGCACACTTACACACTCGCACACACGATTAGTCATGCCCACAAGATTCAAGTCAAAGTCAAAAAAATCGCTGGCGACATGCAAACGTCAAAATTTCGATTTCTCAGCGAAGACGATAACAGGAAGAGAACGCTAATGGACCCTATAAGAAATTAAAGAAAATTATAATACATAAAAAGAAAAAAAAAAAAAAGAATTGTAGAAAAAAAGCGAAGCGAATAGCGAATAATAACGCAAAAATGGAATTGAAATAGAAAGAATTCGTTTCGCATAAAACCCTCAAAGAAGACCTAAAAAAAAAAACAAAAATAAATAAAAATTGAAATAAGAGGAAAAATAAAAATTAATTAAGAAAAGGCCTTTCCGTCGTGATATTGAACGAGTGGTGCTTCTTCGAGGAGGGCACTGACTTCTGTTCTGTTTTCTTCTGTTCAGCTCGGTGCGGCTCTGGGTGTTGTCAAAACTTATGAAATAAAGAGGCGTGAATGAAAAATGATAAACGTTTGTAAAGAGATTGCTTTTATTTTATTCATTTACATTAATTTTCTTCTGCCCCATCGGCAAAGTCACAATTGAATTCAGAATTGATGCCGACCGCCAGTAGTGAAAAATGTACCCTACGAGCACTCGATTTTCAATCCATCGAAATTTCCCATGTTGGATAAATTTTCATGAAAGATATGGAGAGAGTGATGCGGAGAGAGATTGAGAGAGAGATTTGGAGAGAGATAGGGAAAGAGATGGAGATATAGATGGGGAGGGAGATGGAGATATAGATGGGGAGACAAATGGAGAGAGGAAGTGATGATAGGAGAAATAAAGATGGAGAAAGACGGAGAAAGAAATATGGAGAAAGAAATATGGAGAAAGCAAGATGGAGGAAGAAATATGGAGAAAAAGAGAAAGAAAGAAAGAAAGAAAGAAAGAAAGAAAAGAGAAGAAAGAAAGAAAGAAAGAAAGAAAGAAAGAAAGAAAGAAAGAAAGAAAGAAAGAAAGAAAGAAAGAAAGAAAGAAAGAAAGAAAGAAGAGAGAGAGAGTCCTGTGAACTTGGCATCCAAGTTGAAGGGAAATTTTTTTTATTTACAATCGATTTATCGTCCATCCGGACGTTAGTACCTCCATCAAAAAGAGTCCAACCACATATAAAATTATTGTAGACGTAATTACCTCCATCCGGACTTTAGTACCTGCGTCTGGACGTTAGTACCTCCAGAGATGCTTCGGATACGGTTTTTTGACATTTGCAGATGAATATTTGGAAATTTATCAATCGGGTACTAAACTGGTACAATCGATTGCAAATACTTATAAAAAAATTGTTTTCTTCAACTTAGATGCCAACTTCACAGGGCTGAAAGAGAGAGAAAGAAAGAAATAGAAAGATAGAGGGAGAAACAAAGAATGAGAGAGAAAGGCAGTGAAAGAAAGAAAGAGAGAGAAAGGCAGTGAAAGAAAGAAAGAGAGAGAAAAAGTGAGAAAAAAGTGAGAGATAAAGAAAGAAAGAGAGATAAAGAGTGATAAGGAGAGAAGCAGAGAAAGAGAGAGCAAAAGGCAAGAGAAAGAGATAGAAAGATCAAAGTCCCCACAAGTCATGCAGTTTTTCTGGATAATACGATCCGAATAATGGAGGTGTGACTGTATTCCTCAAAGTTATGAACACACAAACTGATATGAAAATTTCCATTAAAAATGTCTTTCAAAATGTCTATTCTTTATTTTCAAAAAAGAAAATGAGTTGATTTTTTCTTTATTTTTTTCTTTGTTTGAGGTCGGCTTTATTTGTTCCCAACTTCCGGAGAAAGTATTTCCCGAGGTTACAGAAGAAAAAAAATTAAATAAATAAAAATAAAAAATTCATAATGTTTTATTTAAAAAAAAAAAAGACCTAAAAAGAATCTTCTCGAGAGCATGAAATCTTACCGTTTTTCAGCAAACACTCAATTCTCTCAGTGCCTTGTCTAACACATTCAATGCACTTAAGTGCACCCAGCTCTGCTGTTAGCTGCCTGATGCTCGATGCACAGTTATGCGACATGATTTCGTTAGTCAGTCACATGCTTTAAGTGCATGACTGCTTTGCATTGCTTAGCTTTAAGTATGTCAGCTGCGTGAGCTTGAAAGGTAAACGAGCATTAGCACATGGGCTGAAAGCACAGATAGCTAAGCGAACCTACAAAATACTTGGGCGTTAAGTAGTCGTTAGGTTTTAAAGCACAAACACACACTTCAAAGCGCGGCGTGGCGTGGCGTAGGCGAGGCGAGTGAGTCGAGTCGAGTCGTTAATGCAATAGCCAAGTCGCCAAGTGAGTGTGTGCACTCAATGCGTTCAATCAACAGGTTTCTAACTATTCTGTCGGATTATGTTACACAGAGTCGTGGCCTCTCTGTCCTGGCCTAAGCTCACTTGGGCTGGCCTAAACAGAACTGGACTAGACTGGACTGGACTTGCCTACGCACTCGCTAGCTTAACTTAAAGCGCATCAACGGGAGCAAAGGTGCGATTAAATAAAAATGAAAGTTTCCTGCTTTGCTGGGGCGGCTAAACCTTGTGACATATTTGAAATTTATTTATTTTTTTTCATTACCCCCCGCTTCGTTTAATGAGTAAAAAATTCCCTTTTAATATCGTTCATCTAAATAAGTCTTAATCGCATTTTGAAAAACTTATAATTTTCGCTTTTTAATGAAATCCGGAACTTCTTTCTTTTGCTTTGCTTCGGAAAATAGGTACTACTTTCTTCTAATCGCATTTACCTACACACACACACACACCTGTTCGTGTGCAATGCGATATCATGAAATAGAGTAAAGTTGTGGAGGAGTGCATTGCCATCGGGTCCAATTATATGTGCATGATGCGCATCTGTGCGATTTATTGGTTCAGTTTTATGTAATCATGACGTTGCATCAAAGTCCAGCCGTCGATCTTCGATCATGCACAGGGGGACTTCGCTATTTTTTCGCTCATATGTACACACTATGTATATAAATATATAATGTTACGTGCGAAAGTTAAAAGAAATCACATTATAACCGAAAGAAGAAGAAAAGTAAATAAAAGACAGACAGTGGGAGAAGAAGGAAAACAATAAAAAAAAAAAAAAAAACAAGAAATAAAAGAAAGCAAGCAAGCACGAGGGAAGGAAATTAAAAAGCAAGAAAATAAACGATAACAATTTTTTTTATTATTTAAATATTTATTTTTATCGTCATTGTTGTTTTTTCTTTCTTTCATTATTTACTGAGTTAATTAGAAGAAGCGAAGTTCGATGTTGAGGCTTGGCTATAATAATGAAAATCGAAAATAATGTCTAGAATAATCAGCTATTTCCAGCTGATCCAGCGATCGACCGATCGATGAGTTTTCTATAGATTAAATCAGGATTTCTATTCTAATCCTCGCTTCGGAAGTGCGATTTTTTTGTAATCCTACTTATTGAGCAAGTATCAGTGACGGGGAAAAATAAAACATTGGTAAAATTTTTTTTGATCGCTGCCAAATGGAGTGTAAACCATATATTACCGTGGACACTTATGGCTGGTTTCCAATAGTGCAAGAATTCCTGCGCATCGATTGAAGCGGATTTTCACTTTCAATAATACTCTAGCCCTTTGAGCTATCAAAGAAGTGTTCTTATTGGGTCACTCACGGCAATTCTCAACAATTCAGAACGATAAAGAAGTGAAATGACTTTGTTAGTACTGACTGGCATGGCATATTTTCAAAAATGTGATGCAAACATTTAACATGTACAAACATATAGAATCAATTGCAATCAAAAGTGCAATTGATTGAAACTGGTTCCATGTATTTGGATATGGTGAATGTTTGCAGAAATTGATGGGCAAGAACTCCTGCATTATCGGAAACCAGGCATTAAGAAAATTATAGGTGAGAAGCCTTTATCTGTTAGAGTAGCTCAAAAACAACAACGTAGTTAGTGATATGGTAATATGTGGCTATTATAAATCATGAGTTCGCACTAACTCTGAAAGGGCCGTGCTGTCGAGCTACTAAGTACGTACACTATCTTCACTACACACTAGGCTAGAAATCCTCAAAATTTCCGCTTTGCTTAATATGGCATTCAGACGAGCATCGGGATTTTGGCACTTTTGAGGATTTCAGTCAGAATCCAGTCGAAATCCAGGGGATTTCCCATACCTTTCAAACGAAATCCGCAAAGGAACTGGATTTCAACGAAATCCTAAAAGAAATCGGGAACAAGCTGACTGCAACTCTTTGTTTCTCGATAAGTATCGATAAGTATCGATGCTGCAACACTACTGTCAAATTTTTAAAAAACCAAAGTAAACAAACAGCCAATGCTGCCACACGCAAAACAAATTCCCTACAATTCTTTACGTTTTTCCCTACCGTTTTATTTCTTAAAATAATATGCCTCTTGCCTATAAAAAGTTACTTTCTACTATTTCTTTCATAGGTATAGCATACGAAAAAAGAAAACCAATAATTGTATTTAAGGTACTTACGAATAACGAGTAAATAATAACGTTTTTCAACAGAACGCATTTAGAATTTAACATTTTTAATATTTTAGATATTGTAGCAGGTGTTCCTATTGCAGCATTGGTCCCATGATACAAGAAGACAAGATAGCGCCACTTCAGGCCGATGACGAAACAAATCAAAACTGTTGAAATTTTGTTGTTGTTTTGCATGTCAAATCGGCTTTTTATCTTCGGATGCGAATTTTTCTTCTATTTGAAGGTTAAGACAACAGATTTTTATATCAACGTGTAAAGATCTATGTCAAAAAAAAAATAAAAAATATATTTCATTCAAAAAATCAAATTTTTCATTAATAATTTTGCATTCAAAGAGCCACTTGCTGGAAACGCGGAAGCAGTGATGCCAGATTTTATCGATAAAAAAACCCTCATATATTGGAAAAAAACCCACTTTTCCCCATTTTCAAAAACTAAACCAAAAACCCTAAAACACCAACAGAATACAATATTTTAATATTTTAATAAAAGTATCAAGAAAATAACAAAAAATAAAAGTAACTTAAAATTGCAGTCTTATTCATAACTTAAAAAAAAAACCAAGTTTCTTTACAACACTTAGGGAACACGCGACTAGATACAGCAAAAAGAGTCATGCATGGTACTGGAAGAGGGAAAACACGATTTTCATTCTCATAAGTAGTAAATATACCTTAAATGTAGTGCATAAATTTCGATATAAAATTACCCATACTATTCCCCATGTCACGATATTTGAGTGAAAAAACCCACAATATGGGGAAAAACCCACAATCTGGCATCACTGCGCGGAAGCATTTTTGTTTTCTATCGTCAGTTCAGTGATGCCAGATCAGCAGATTTTCTGCTAGATCTAGCAGATTTTGAAATTGGGCAGCAGAGAAAAATTCGTTATTGCAGATAGCTGAAAATCTAGCGGAATTTTACTGTTGATCGGCAGATTTTTAGCTGATTTTTAGGCTTTTGCAAAAAGATGAAAAAATTGTATGTTCCATTGGTAATCAAAGAACCACATTTTCAGATATTTTCCCTACGAGACACAAAAAAGCGTTTGAGATTAGCCAGAAAAAAACTTTCCTGATCTGGAAATACTGGTCAACTGCTTGCTTATATATGCCAATAACGGATTGTTTTGAAGTGTTGGGGGATTTGTGAAAATTTAGTAAAGGAGCTAAAACTGATATTAAATTATGATATTATCATATATATTATATATTATCATATAATATTATCAAAAAATAGCCCACGGTTTCACCAAGCTATTTAAATAAAATTAAATAAAAATTGCCTTTTATTTATATGCGATTAGAAAGTTCGTTTCATTCAAGTTTTATTTTAATAGCTTGGTGAAACCGGAGGTAAGATTTTTTTGTTTGTTTTCAAGCGAATGAAAGAATTGCAATGATTGAAGTAGTTCACTAGAAGACAGTGTTATACCTTTTTTTTTTTTTTAGTAACGACCTAAAAATTTTTCTATACGAAAACTGTTATTTTTGAATTCAGTTGAATCTAGCTGAAAATAAAGCGCTGTCTAGCAGAATTTCACAAAACCCATCTGGCAACACTGCGTCAGCGCTCTGAGCGATAACATCGAAGAGCTGTGGGAACTTGGCGAAAAAAAATGTCCAAATCGATTAAAACTTATGGAGTCAAATTACCATTTTTTGACCACTTCTGACCACCCAATAACTTTTTTTGACCACCCGTAGAAATTGAGATATTTCCATTTTTACCCCAAGCCACCCTTTGAAGTATGAAATTATATGGCCTTGAAACTCTGCCGCATATTAGTTCTCACGAACGCAGTTTTTTCTTACTTCCACACTCCTTCACATACCTTTTCACGCAGTGTTAAAAGTAGGCGAAAAAAATCATTCATAATTCTATTTGTACGCACGCGCCAAAAGCTATCCAAAGCTAGGGGTGGTCAAAAAAATTTATTGGGTGGTCATTTGAGGCATGTAGGAGTGTAGGTCTAACTGTCGACGTCAAAAAAGCTCTGCCGCGATGGGGAAATACACCATTAGGCAGGTATAGGAAATTCACCAAAAAGCTACCAACAACAATACGGGTCGACACAAAGTCGTAGCTGACAGCGTAGCGCGTGCACCCCGCGATCCGAAGGACCCAGGTTCAAATCCCGGGCCAAGCGAACGCCGATTTTTTTTTTTTTAATTATTAGTACAAATTGGAATCCTAAGAGGAATAAAAAGCAAATATATAAAAAAGAAAGGTTTCAAATAGGCAGAAAATTTTGAGCGAATTTGTGCGCAAAGTTGTGAGACAGCATTGGTGAAGACGTGTTTTTCAATCCAATTATTTGAGTTTTTCGAAACATGTCATTCTCCAAAATTTTTTCGCCTGCGACAGGAATCGAACTCGAGCCCTTCATATTGCCAAGCGAATACGTTTTCACTACGCCACGGACCTATCTGACTCACGCACAGCATATATATTAGATTAATGTGTAGACAAAATTGAATTGTTGAATATGCCACTAGTTAGGTACTACTGTCCGTGTCTCTACTCGCGTACTAGTTCTTTTTCCTATACTCGAGAACTACTCGCTAGGGCACAATTGACCCCATTTCTTCTTACAGGATATCGACGCTTAACTACACTTCAGGACATACGAGTAGTTCATCTTTAACGTTTTTCTAGTGCAAATTTCACCAGTACTAGTTCTTTTTTATACCCCTGCCAATGCATTGTGCATTGCACTATAGAAAATTAACATTGCGTGAGGGCGGGAAATCACCAGTTCACTTTTGAACTATAACTGTTCTGGTGCTGGGGGAACCAATTGGATATATTTGGTATAGTTTAACACTGCACCGAAAAGTAAAGAATGTAACTTCTTAATTTTGATATGAATTCTTGTAAAAAAATCAGGTCGGCAGGTTCGATCCCTGCTCCAGCGAGCGTTTTTTTTTTTTTTTTTTTTTTTTTTTTTTTTTTTTTTTTGTGGGAAAAGTAGAAAATTTAAAATTTACATTATTTAAAAAAACTGAGAAATAAAAGATTTTACCAAACTTTTTATGCTTAAAAAATTTAAAAAAAAGATTCTCTACAAGGAATTTTTTGAAATTGGTGCGTGACGTTTTGGAAGGCGCGATGAAAGCAACTTTTTATTTCATTTATTTTTGGTTGGCAACTTACTTTCCGCTCCCCGTATTTTTCCCATGAAGTTTAATGACCTATTTTATTCTCCATATTTCCACATATTCTTTTGCCTGTGACAGGGTTCGAACCATCGGATCATCCAGATTACAAGTCTAGCACACTTCAACTACGCCATTGCGAGATATGATTTCAGCTTGCTAGATTGATTATATCAATGTAAGTGCAAAAAAACTGGTTTGTCTTTTTAAACTATGGAATGAATACGGAATTCATATACTTTTTTGCTGCTAAGTACACTCTATATACCTCCATTTGCACTAGTTCTTTGGAATCTGGTGAAAGCACTAGTAGCTTTTAGGAAATTTGCCCGAATGCCATATAAATGGCGTAGGGTCCGGGGTCTTGGGCTAATAGTCTTCAAGCTGTAATTTCCAGACAGCTGAGACTTCGTGGTGGCAGGACAGTTTATTCGGGATCTATTTTTCCGATTTTACACAACATGACATCAAACCCAAATACAATACGCTTTTTTGATACACGGACTGTTCTAAACAAACAGGCCTGTAGAGAGGGGCGTGGAAAAGGGGGATTTTCACCGGGCCCGGGCTTTCTGAAAGGGCCCACAATTGGCATGCTACTTTTTTTTGGTCGCACAGTTTTATGAGGAGACCCCGGAAAAAATCCCCCGGGCCCCAAATTTCTCTCTACGGGCCTGTAAATAATGAACAAAACATTCAATCTCGCTAATACGAACAATCTGGATACAATGAACAGGACGTGCAAAAATTAATTCACTAAATCCATATTCGACTGTAAAGGTTAAAGTCTTCAAAAAAATATTTTTTTATTGAAGTGGGCACCTTTAGGCTTAAAATATTTTTAACATATTAAAAAGCTGTTTTTTTGATTCCCCTTTTTTCACTTCCTTTGCCGAATGTCAGGGGTAATTTGCAAAAGGGATTTAAAAAATTTAATCGCGATTAACTTATTCGTCTGGCTACAGTATTAGGCGCTATTATCTCAGCTTTTTGTGGGAATTTGAAAATATATGTGAACCAATTTAGTGCTTATTTCGCTGAAATCAGCTTTACAGCGAGGATTGCTTAGGTAGATTGAAGGATGACAATGGCACAGTTTCAATGATTTTAAATGCGAATGCATATACCGGGGAATTTTTTTTGACAATTTTATTAAGAACGAAAGGGTGAAAAAGGGAATTTTTTTGAGAGGCTTTCAGTGGGGAATCCGCTCAAGAATTATCCCAACACTGGGTTCACTGAAAACCTTATGCCGCTGATAATTGTGATTATATTTGGGCCTGGAACAAGGTGACTATGCAACATTTAAAAGATAAAAAAACAAAGAAACCATTTGAAAAAAAGAATCGAACTTAAAATCGTACGCTGTAATCTGCATTGCCTATAAACATGAAAGTTTCCATTGTTTTTAAACACTTTTTTTTTTTCTTAAACTCCGAGCTTTGCAAAAAGTGACCACAACCATATTTGCATGTGGCCACAAACAGTGGCCAAAGTAGAAATAAACACCCAAACCAAAAATCGGAAACAAAAAAACAAAAAAATAAATAAAAAGCAAAATAAAAATGGAGTCAAAAATTGCATGTGTGCAGCGTGCAACGCGCTGCTTGCTGGCTGCTGCCTGCTGCATGAACACACGGGCTGCCGAGTGCGCTCCGTCCAGCTTACACATTGGCGAGGGCCTCGTTAATGCAGCGGATGGATTTTTGTGGTCGTCGGTTAAAGCAACGGCTACGATTTTATTTTATTTGTTGTTTGTTTCGCCAGAATTCAAAGAGGGTGGGTGGAAACAGTTGGAAATTGTAGCGGCACTGTCCGAATTGAATGTTGCTTGCATTTTTCAATTCAACGACGGCGATAGAAACACGCGAACGTCACATCAAAATGGAAGCACAATAAAGTCAGCGCGCAGCGCACTTTGTTCGTCCATCGTACAATGGTCGTGGATCGGAGGTGGTCGGTGTTTAAGGGTAGCAGGGAAATGTGAATGTAAAGAAAAAATTAAAACGACTCTGCGTTTTATTTATTGTTTTTTGTTGTTATTCTGTTTGTTTATGAGCCGCACTTCTATCGCAACAACAAAAGCAGCAGCACCAGCACCAGCAGAGAAAAGAAAAGCTGTTAGTTCAGCTTAAATCGCCAACTAAAGCACCTCTCGACGACAAGCGGTTTAAAGAAGGAAGCCGCAGGCCAGATGCCGGCGAAGTCGGGGCAAAGTTTGTCCGTGCTTGTGAACGTCCAACGGTCTATGTATGTACGTATGTCTGTATGTATGTATGTCTGTCATGTATGTATGTATGTATGTATGTATGTATGTATGTATGTATGTATGTATGTATGTATGTATGTATGTATGTATGTATGTATGTATGTATGTATGTATGTATGTATGTATGTATGTATGTATGTATGTATGTATGTATGTATGTATGTATGTATGTATGTATGTATGTTGGGGGCATTTGCTATGAATTTGCGTGGGCTGATTTTAACAGCGCCTCAATCGGTATTGGTAACGATTGCATTCGTGGATTTGTGGATTGCGCGCGGCTGCATTGGAACTAGCCAACGCGTTATTGTTGTGCTAAACTAGGTTTTTGGGCATTCAATTTTTTTCGTGTTTTTTTTTATATATATATAAAATACATGCATATGTGCACACGTATATACATGTTTGTTTTATATATAAATATATATTTCTCTTCAAGTATTTTCAGGCTTCATGTGGGATTTGTTTTGAAACTTCGTTTCTATTTTTAAAGGTTTCTACTTTTCTTTCAAGAAATTGAGCTCTAAAATCGCAAAAATAAAAGACGAAGAAAAACGAGAAAATAGTCGCCGGGGTATAGGGCGCCGAGTGACTTTACTGTCATCGAATCGATGTATATTTGTTTTTATTAGAATTTTTTTTTTTTTTTTTTTTTTTTTTTTTTTTTTTTTTGTAAATAAAATCGCCTGACAACTTGACAAGTGTCATTTGAAGAGTTTTGACATTTGTAATAACCCAAAATATATCTACCTACATACCAGATGAGTTTTCTTGTGAAGCGGGATTTGGATGGGAGATTTGGGCGACGAAAAATATATCGAAGATATTTTTAAATGTTATCGCAGTGCTTCCGTTGCGTTGCAGGATTTGTATCCGTTTTTACTTTTTAGTTCGAATACTTCTAAACAAAAACGAAATATTAATTTTGACAACTTCAGCCCTTATACGGTAGTCAGACGAATATATGTATGGGAAAGTGATCGAATTCTGACCCCTTAAGAAATTTTGCTATAAATTCAAAACGCTAATACCCCAGATAACAACTTAACCTACCATTTGCAACCACCTCCCCACCCCCACCACCATTTCTTGTTTTAAAACCAGTGAAATGCTGTACCCAAATCATATCCTTTTGTATTCAGCAATATCTGAAGTTTATTCTTCCGAAGAAAATAGATTAATAACGCTTAAGAATTCGGTTTTTAGAAATTAGGGTTTTTTTTGAATTAGTATGAAAATCGGGGGGGTCAAATTTTTCCACACGGTTGACTTTCTATAAAAATCCATTTTCTAAGAATCCTTATATACCTATTTTTTTCAAGATTTTTATTTTTCCTTTAAAACCCCTAACACTATTATCATACACCTTAAATATTATGAGTAAAATCCTAATCAGGATAAATTATCGATTGTTTTCTAAAACATAAATTTTATAATTTTTAGATAAAAATATTAAATTTCTAAATTTTTAATTTTACCTATGAATTAAAAATTTGGAAAAATTTGCTTAAAAATCAGCAGCATAATATGTGTGCCGGGTGGAAAAAATCGTCAGAAGCCTTTTCATTCTCATATTACAGCTGGAGTCATATTTAGACACGAGTCAGATTTACCCCACTTTCCCCTATATATGGGCATTTCCAGAAAAAGTAAACTTTTTGTCGCGTCCGTATATAGCTGATTGCCATTCGGGGCTGTACAGAAACTTTAAAAAATATAAAAGTCCGCATAACCTGCACGAAAGTATTGAGAAGCAAAAGTACTATGCCACATGAAGAATATATTCAGTGTTATTTTTTCCCCGGCCGCTTACTGCGCTGTAAATTTATTGAAATAATGAATTGGTGTCGGTGTAAAAGAGGACCGGACCTAGGTGAGTCCATACAGGACCGACTCCAAATTTATGTGAGACGCGAACGGTCTAGGGTTAACCTCTATCGGACTCACTCTCTCCAAGTCCCAAAATGAGCGCAGTTGCGCCAGTTCGTTTAAACTTGTACGGTTTTTGCTTTGCTCGGTAGGATTTTTTATTGCAAAAAAAATTTAAAAAAAAGAAAAAAAATCATCGTCATTCAAAGACAAAGGGACTCACCCGCAACCAACCCCACACGCTTTGAAAAGGGGCCGGTTATTTTTCAATGACAGCCCTATGCTAAAAGAGGTGAGTTGAATGTATGAAAAGGCTCTTTAGGATCGACCCCCGGTCGACCCAAAACCACTCCCAACTACTGCAGGGTTAATATGTATCGGAAAAATCATACTTTTAACAATAGAAAGTCCACGTTTAATCTACACAATGTCGTATAATCCCCAAAATACTATACATTTATCAAAGCTATTATGCGGAAAAGTTCACAGATCATGCTTCTGCGCTTCTTTTATGAGTTTCGCCTTGGTTTGCTTTGGCGAAATAGAGCCACCGGGACCAGGACAATTCTCTTGTGCCATAAGATTAATGAGTTACATTGAATTGAATCCTCTTTTTTTCGTGGTCATCGATAGCGAAACTATCCGCAACCAGACTCAGAGTCATCGGATGTTGGCCCTCCAGACCCATTGGCCATGCGGCCATCCTGAGAGGGGAACAACCACTTCCAGTGGACAATACCATCCCTTAGACGTTATTAACACGAGACTTTCAGATCGTTATCCCTAATAAAGAATACTGGGATCAGGCGCGCAGCCAGGGGGGGGGGGTTCAATGGGGGGGTTGATGATTTTTTAGACAAATTTAAAAAACTCTTTCAGTTTTATCAAGATGATTTAGAGGGAAATTTTGATGATTCAAAAAAGGAGCTCACTGTTTGGTATAAATTAATTAATAATTTAGAAAAAAATGAAAGACCAAAACAGTGTTTGACGCTATAAAATTTTGTAAAAAAAGTATTTTACCAAATATTTTTAATTTATTAACTATTTTGGCTACTCTTCCAATAACCACATGTGAAAATGAGAGATCGTTTTCAACTCTCCGCCGACTCAAAACTTATCTTAGATCTACAATGACAGAACAGAGGTTAAATGCCTTAGCACTCCTCCACGTCCATCGAGATCTTACTCCCAGTGTAGAGGACATACTAAATAAACTTGCTGAAAGCACGCGCAGACTTAATATTGCACTTTAAATTGAATAAGTTCCTTCGAAAATACTTTTTTTACTCTGTACACCTTATAAAAATGTAAAATATTTATGTAAATATATTTTAATTATCTATTTTGTAAGCTTTTTACGAAAATAAAAACAAAAAATATTTAGAAAAATTTTCTGCGAACCCCCCCCAAATTGAAATCCTGGCTGCGCGCCTGACTGGGATCACCGGACTGATCGTGCTCCCAACTCCGTGGAGGTATTCACGGATGGCTCTAAGCTCAGGGGCGAAGTTGGCGGCGGAGTTTTCTCGGAGGAGCTCAACCTCAAACTCAGAATTCGGTTGCCTGACCACTGCAGTGTTTTCCAGGCAGAGGTTGCGGCAATCAATAGAGCGACCAATTGGTTTCTGGGTAACAAGATTTTCCCAGAAAATCTGTTGATTTACACAAACAGTCAGGCAGCCATAAAATCCCTCTCAAGCGTGGTAGCCACATCCAAGACAATCCACGGGTGCCGTTCGTCTCTTCATGAGATGACAAAGCACTCCTCGGTGACCCTGATGTGGGTACCTGGACACAGGGACATTAAAGGGATCTGTACAGCGGACGACTAGAAAACATTATAATGGAGCCTGAACTAGGTGTTCCTCTTGCCTCAGTAAAATTTAAGATTAAATCTGATTTCTGCAAGCAGGCACGCAAGGCGTGCGTAGGGTAAGATTCCTGCCTAACTTCAAGGTTGATATGGGTAGACCTAAACTACAAAAGGACCACTCAACTACTTACCCTGGGCCGCGCTCACATAACTCATGAATTGAATCCTCTTTATTTCGTGGTCATCGATAACCTTGAATGAAAGGTTGAGAAAACTGGAAATTCCTTTGTGATTTTGATTTAACGTTAAGTGTAAACACTACTTTCAAGCACACTCTCAGTGTTTTTTTTTATACTCGACACACTTTGTGCTTGTGCGTTTGTGAATAACACTTAGAAAAAGGCGAAGTAGACCGTGCAAAATTTTTATAGATTGAATCAGCGTCGCCAGGAATTTCGATTAAACCATGTACGCGTTTGTTTGTCTGTCTGTCTAAGTTTAGGTACCTTAACGAAATTTGGTATGTGAGTTCAAGGGGACATGAGTAAGAACAAGTTCGAGAATGGCCTGGAGCGGATCATTTTAAAGGGTACCTCCAGTACTATGATCTAGGGTGATTGATTCGGTTAACGATCGGTTAACCGCCCGGTTTTTTTCGCGCTTTGCGAGGCGGTTTTTTCTCAAAACTGATTTTCGAATATCGAATAAATCGGTTTTTTTAAGCGAATACCCGGTTTTTTCTCCAACAAATTATTTTAACCTTCAGATAGTTATTTTCTTTCGAACGTCATACAAACTGAATATAAAAATTGCCATGAAATTTACTCTATTGACGACTTTTACACTAAGCAATTATATTTGTGAAACTCTTAGCGAATTCTCTTTTAGAGTTGCATTTGTGTCTACATTGAAAGTATATATGTATTATCATTAGCTACCCTGCAGGAAGTACGAGCAGTTAAACTCTTGCGTTTTACTACTTCTAATTCCACCAGTACTGGTTCTTCTTTATACCTCTGCTTATGTCTTGTTCTGTAGAAAATTAACATTGCGCGTGAGCTAAAAATCACCACTTGTACACTCGAACTAACACTTTACTAGTGCTTTGGGAAGCAATTGGGTAAATTGGATATAGTAAAACAATAGTTCTTTTTGAAAGATTTTTCACTGTGGGTTTTAAAGGTAGAATTTTTTTTGGATTTCGGTGTATCAACGCTTTTTGCAATAACAATATAATGGCAGTCCTTATTATTAACACGAAAATCAATTTTTCCATACAATACCAATCAGAGATCTATACGAAATTCCACCCCGTCAAACGATAAGCCCACATTTTTTAGCTCAGTTCTATTTAAATAAACCTTAAACGTGAATTTCCAACACATTAGGGGTATTCACAAAGGCGTCGGAAAATAGAAAGTCGAAAATTGGAAAATTTTAACTGCTTAAAAAGCTGTGCAAGATAAAAAAAAGCTTAAAATGTTTTTAAGAAGTCGCAATTTTCCGATTTTCCCGACTTTCCAACGTTTTTAACACGCTTTGTGGATACCCCTATTGTATTTCTTCATATACAACAAAATATTTTACGAACGATGATATATATTTTTAACTTATGGTATATCAAATGAAATATGGCTGTTTTTAATTTATTTTATACGCTGAATGTGCAATTTTTTTGTTTGGGTTTTTTTTTTAATATTGTAAGTTTTTTTCAAAATGGCTTTAAATAAAACAGTCACAAACAAATAACACTGCCTCCGAAATTTCTATTTATTTGGATTTTTAACATAACCGGTTAGCCGGTTTTTAGTTAAATTTTATTTGCTCAATCGGTTTTTTTAATATCCTTAAATATCGGGTTATTCGAAAACCGGTTACAGGAAAATGTCGAATAATCAATCACCCTACTAGGATCCCTTATAAAAATGACAAAAACTACTCAAATATCATGTACACACATAGCTATTAAAATAGGTAGATATTTAAAGACATAAATTGTAATTTTCAAGAATTAGAAAAGGGAATTTCAGTAATTTGGGTCTCACACCCAAAATATTCAATGGGACTTTAACTAAAGTCAGCATACGGACTTCTATTATAATGCTAGACATTCCGTACAAAAATTGACTTGATCAGTCGATTCTTAAAGCTACTTGCAGTACTAGGGTCTGCCACAAGAACCGACAAAATTGCTCTAAAATCAGAATTTTTCGATATTTTTTTTTTTTTATTTATTGCTCGATAATTAAACAAAAGGGCTTAGAGCTACTTACATTTAATTTATGGGTTTTAGACCATTTCAGTCTTTTCCACTATATCATTTTTATACCCAGCGTAAGCGGGGTATATTAGTTTTGTGCAAATCTTGTAACATGGAGAATTAAGCTCCGGAGATATAGAAAAATATATATAGAAATGATCAGGATCAAAAACTGAATCGATTTAGACATGCCCGTCCGTCCGTGGTCGGATCTCCTCCGAAACGGCTGAACCAATGAAGTCGAAATTTGGCACACATGTATATCGGGGTCCGAGTATGATCCTGAGTAAAAATGGGAGACATCCGCCCACTGCCACGCCCACAAATGAATTTATTGTCTTTTCAGTAAAATGCTTGTAACTTGCGAACCACTCGACACATTCCATGAAGTGCTTAAATAAAAAGGGAATAAATTGGACCCAAATCAAACCACGAACAAATAGGGTTATCGAAACTTTGAAGAAAATCTTAAATTTTTAAATTCGGCCAAAATAATTGGAAAACGAAATGAAAGGTTGAACAAAAAAATTTTGTAGAGCTGGCCAACAAAAATGAAATTTGTTTAAACGAATTTTAAAAGGGTTGAACTTTTAAATTTCGCAAAATAATTCAACCAAAGGGAATGAAATTTGTAAAAAATTTTAGTCCCCAATTCCAGAAACAATAAAAATTTTTATTGAAGTTTAAATTTTAAGAAGTTTCTTCGAAAATTTAAGGTTGCCAGGCAAATGAAAAAGGTTAAACAAAATTTAATTTGGGATCCACCCAAAAAAATTTTTCTAAAATAAAGTAAAAGGGAAAAATTTTAAATTGTGAAAATTTTTCTCAAAGTTGACATATAAGTAGCATTTTGTCATTAGTCTAAATCTTGCTTTATTTTCATGGAGAATCCTAATGCTCCGGAGATATAGAATCAAATTGTTTTTAGTAAATGTATGCTATGTATTTATTTAATACTGAATCGATTTAGACATGTTCCGGTCTTAGATACCGTCTGTCCTTGTTCTACCGTCTGGATTCTGTACAGTGAGTCGATCTCGTCCAAATAGGCTGAAATTTCAATTATAGTCGATAATGTCTGGCACACATGTATATCGGGGTCCGACGTAATGATCCTAAGTAAACAATGGACGACGATGTCTGCCCACTTCCAAGAACGGTCCTCAAAAATGAATTTATTGTCTTTTCAGTAAAATGCAAGATTACGCTAACTTGCGTTTTAAGCACTCGACTAAAACAATATGCGCTATTGAAGATTTGGATGTACTGGTTTAAACTATCGAACTAAGGGACATATCCTGGATTCCGATCTTGGTTTTAAGAGCATCGAACTGACAAATCAAGAATGCTTATCGTAAACATTGTGAAGATTAAAATGCGTCCGTTTAAGAGCACGAACTAAAATCAAGATTGCGTTCTAAAATCAAGATTAGGATCTCAACGTTTTAATGAAAGGTGTATCGAACTAAAAATTAATGTAAATTGCCTTGACCATTGCCACGCATTTTAAATTTATTGAGAATATTTCAAGATAAAATGCAAGAATGTACAAAGGCGTAGAATGTTTCAGATTTTATTCGTAACAGTTAGGTTGTCATAATCTCTGAGGCATTCCATTGATATTTGGTGTACTGGTAAGCTACGAAAAGACATATCCTGGACGCCGTCCTCACTCAAACCACGCCCACAAATAAGCCCACAAGATAAGGGCTTATCGTCACTTCCGAAGTAAAAGGCGTAGAAGCTTCAAATTCGCAAAATAGGTTGACCAAGGCAAATGAAAGGTGTAGGAACAGAAATTTATGTGGCCCGCCCACTGCCACGCCCACAAATGGAGAATTTTCGTAACTTCCGAAGTAAAAGGCGTAGAAGCTTCAAATTCGCAAAATAGGTTGACCAAGGCGAATGAAAGGTGAAGAGAAATAATTTATGTGGCCCTCCCACTGCCACGCCCACAAATATAGAAGCAAAACATAGTGCGCTCATAATGTCGGGACGCTGGGTATTTCAAAGTCGGGCTTGACCGACTTTAGCTTTCTTACTTGTTTAAATTGTTTCTTTCTTACAGGTATTAATTCATGTGAAATATCTTTTAGGGGAAAAATTTAAACCCCTTGAGTGCTTACAACTACTTAAGAACTATAAAGATAAAAAAAAGAGAGAAAAAAAAACTAACTATGGACTTACTTACTATCTATTTACAAGATATGGATTGCTCAAAACACGTATGTGGTTGTACGGTGAACTCGTACATTTTTGGAAAAATTTTGTACAGATTTGCTCAATACTATTTTCGACTTGTGCTATTTTTGATGTTTCATGTAGGGAACGTGTTGAGAAGTGCCATGGCAAGTTGAAAATTATTTTTAAGATTTTGTTTTGGCTCACTTGGAGCCGTGTCTTTTGGTACTTAGCTGCATCTTGCCATACCGGAACAGCATAGTATAGAATGGGACGGAAGAAAGAGTTGAACAATAGAATTTTGTTTTGTACTTTTAACTTTGATCTTCTGTTTATTAGGGGGTATAGCATTTTGATGTCTAGGGTAACTCCTATGTATTTCACCTGGCGTATCCATTTAACTTCTTGGTTTTTGACAGTTATATTGGAGTTTGGCAAGAATTTTTTGCTTCTTCTTTTCGTAAAGAATATTACCTGGCTTTTTGTCGGGCTTATTAGGATTTGCCAGCGGTAGAAATATTGGTTAATTAAGTTGGAAGCTTGTTGCAATTTAAGTGTTATTTCGTTTGGGAGTTTTCCGGTTGCTAGTATAGAGGTATCATCTGCAAAAATTGATGTTTCACAGTCAGCTAACGGTGGAAAATCAGACATAAAAATGTTATAAAGAACTGGAGATAGGCAGGATCCTTGCGGACAGCCGGCTGGTATAATATATTGACTGGATGACTGGTTGCCAACATATACTTTGAGAATTTTTCGATATACTTGAATGAAATTTGGAATTTATATTAAATATTATATTAAAGCCTCCGCTTAAAACATATACAGTGTACTCTCTCCTTGCGGACACTCCTCTTAAACGGATACTTTTTGGGAATGCTATAGTATTCCTGCTTCTCAAAAAGTTTCCTCTAAAGCGGACATATTCTTCGGTCCCGTAGGTGTCCGCTTAAGAGAGAGTACACTGTACAGTCGAATTTCTTCTTCACGAGGTTCAAGGGGCCGAAAAAGAAATTCGTTATAGAGAGAATTCGGTACAAGGAGACAAAAAGACATTAAAATTTTTAGCGAAAAGGCCTTGAAAAGATTCGCTATAAAGAGAATTTCGTTATAGAGGAGTTTGTTATGGACAGTTGTCTGTGACGGGTATTGTATTATCAGGTTGGCTAGACGATAACACCCTTACTTTTTTTATTTTCTATTGACAATAGAAAACACAAAATTTAAAAAAAAAAATCTACTATTAACCTTTTCACCCCTCTTTAAAAACCGAGCAATGTTTTGCTTTTTGATCGTAAGATCCCTCATGTTTCTATCTTTTATTGCCTGTATTCCAGTTATTTTCTCAACAAAAATCCAAATGAAAAAGTCCATTAAAATCGACTTAATGTTCAAAATGGTCAAAAGTCTCTACCCAGTACGGCTGCCGCTCTTAAGACAAAGTTGGATTTTTCAATTTATCTTCTTTGAAACTCTCAATCTTTTTTTCTTTTCTTTTCACTGCGTTTATCTGTTTTCGTATCTTATCTGCCGAAAAAAGAAGATGTTTGCCATTCCCCTAATCCCTCTCGATTTTGAATGTAAAATGTAATTCGAAGCGCCTTTCCAAATACAGTTTACCCTCTCTTACGCGGACACCTACGGGAGCGAAAAATACGTCCGCTTAAGAGGAAACTATTTGAGAATCAGAAACACTAGAGCATTCCCAAAAATTGTCCGTTTAAAAGGTGTGTCCGCTTAAGAGAAGTGTCCGCAAGGAGAGAGCACATGGTATATGTATATACATTTGTATTTCATGTATTTCTTTCAATGCAGTCCCAGGCACAATAATTTCCCCCAATAAAGCGTTGAATAATTAAACTGTATGTGCACGGCTAATTAAATTTGCGCTCTCAATTAGAAAAGATCAAACAGTTGTCTCCCACATTTTAGAAAATTACATCATCTAAGCATTGTGTTCGGTTTTCCCCTGTCTGTAATTGCTACTCTACTCTATTCTATTCTGCGCGGCTTCACCCTACTACATGTATTGTTATGTGCTGGTCCGGTCGGAGCTGGTTCGGGCCACTAGGTTTTCCTATTATTTATTAATATTATTTTTATTATGTATGCTTTTTTTTTAGTTCGTCATGTGGCGGTTTGATATTTTTTTTATTTTGCTTTCGGAAATTTTCACATCGTGAACTCTCGCAATCGGATGCCAACAGAATTTGTTGATGGCGACGAAAACAAAGAAAAATATTCCCATTGCCAATTTGATTATGTTGGATGTAAGAAGGAAGCAACGAACTGAAAATAAAAGAAAAACAAAGAAAAAGAAGAAGGCTGTAGCTGGAAAATATGTAAAAATATGTTAAGACATGAAATTAGCAGGTCGTTATTATTATTTTTTTTTTTTTTTTTTTTTTTACTGATTTTAATCATACCAGAACGGAAAGCGGTTAAATACGGTTTAAGCGACCGTTTAGGAAGAAACCCAGACAATTGAAAGGTGCGTCATTTTTGACTTCAACACTCTTATATATCAGTACCCAGCGGATCCGGCCGTATGGCCTGTAGAAGTCATACACGAAATAAGGCCACACACTTAATGAATTCATCCTGCATAAATTTCGGGTGGAATAAGGAAATGAAGCAGTATATGAAATAAGATCGACAAACATTTTCCAAATTTTTTGTATTCAAAAGCATCGAGCTCAGGCATGATTTTGGGCTACACCGGAGAAGCGAAGTTGTCAGGCCTATTGAAGTTTTCGACTGATTTCAGCGATGAAGGATTGAAAACCGAATACATAAAATATTTTCGTTGTTGCGTTCGTTTCACTTCGTGAATCTGATGCGACGCGTGCCAAAATTACAAGGGAGTTGTCTCAGTTCTTCAAGAATCGTCAACGGGGACGGACAAAAAAAAAAAGGATAGACAGTGTACAGAAAACACGAACGCCGGCTAACTTCAATGCTTAGAAGATAAAGAACATGTATTTATTTTAATATGTATATTCTCCCTAAACAATTTACCTACCATAATTAAAAGCATTATCTCCAAGGCTTAAAAAATAAAATTTAATATATAATAATAAGATTTGAGACAGGAATTCTTACCCTAAGGCAGGCCTTAGTACTCACCTATGAAGTATGGTATGAATATCCCGGGATATTCATACCATACTTCATGCGCGAGTTCTCAGGCCTGCCTCAGGGCTCATATATAAGGCCTGATTTCCATATGGCATCAGTTAACAAAAGGAAATCAGGGGATATTGCTGGATATCATGCATAAGCATTACCATTCAGGTCAAAAATATTGTAATACCTCAGGGCTGAACGCACCACTGGATGGGTACATAAAGCTCGATCGACGATTTTGTTAATTCGCTTTTCTCCGACACTTTTTTCAAAAAAATTTTACATCCATATCATTTTTTCTCTAACAATTTGTAGCATGCTTCTAGGCATATTTAAGATGGACCTTTGTTTTGAAAAGCGCAGAAAAAAACGCAGGTTTGATCAATGGTTTCTGAGGAGTCACAGGAAAAAATTCGGTTTTGACCTATGGTTCCCTGGAAATTCCTTCTAAAAAAAATCGTAGAACATCGTTCGAATCGTTCGAACAAAACGATCCACCTTAAGGGGACCTTCTGGTCTAGAATTTTTTGAAAATCGATTTTTTTTTTTATATAGAAGAATAGGAAGAATTGACTTCTAAGAATATGCTGGCAAAGTTTCGTGAAGATATTGATAATATTTTCTTTGCTACAGCCGTTTTAGAAGTTGGTGACAGCCGGCAGCGCGCTTGATCAAAGCAACTTAGAACGCGTTTATCTCAAAACTACTTGTTTTTGACCTTGCGTACATTAAACCAAAAATACCATCGAACCGATTCGTCTGAAATTTTTATATGTTATTCCCAACATTAATGGCTATCGCGTGAGCTAGAATCAAATTTTTATTTCAGCAACTTCATATTTTTTCATCAAGAAAATTGTCAAAAAAGCGCCTTTTTGGATGTGTTAAATTAAAAATTACGCCATTTTGTCAATTTTCAAAATTTTTTTTTTGTTCTAGCTCACGCGATAGCCGCATTCATTCTGATATTGCAAAATTACCGTTTTGTTGGTTACAGAAAAAGATGACCTCACTTTTTTGGTAACATCTTCAATATTTGTTAACCGATTTTTATTTTAGTTTTATCAAATGAAAGAGAATTAAATAATCTTTTTTAAATTGAAAAAGAATTCGTCGAAAAACAAAAGAGTTATGCTCGCTCAAAGTCTATAATTTGTGTAAATTTTCGTCATTTTTAGCTATTCACCAATTTTTACATACTTTTTTGTAACATAAAACAAAAATATCCTCCTTATTTCGCCATGCAGGTCAATAGTTTATATTATTACGAACATTTCTAGTCTATTTTGATTAAAATTGATGGAAAAACGACTGAGTTATTCGCAATTTAGCAAAAAATAACGCGTTTTTATTCACTGATCACAATCTGACTTCATATTTGGATTTAGCGCAAATCTCTACATTGAAATGATGTATCAAATGTCGAGGATATGAGAATTGTTGAAAATTTTTGGTGTAGTGTAATATGTATTTTTTTTTTTTTTTTTTTTTTTTTCAAATAACCCGAACTTAAGAAATCGTGTACGCAACGGACGTACTTTTTCAAAAAGCGTCCATTTTGGCGCCATTTTTAAAATACAAAACAAACAAAAAATACAAAAAAAAATTTTTTTCGGAGTGTCAATAAATAAGACAATAATCCTGCAAACTTAGAAACCCGTTTTTTATTTGGCTTAATACCAAAAAAAAAAATCATGAAAATACCCTTAATTTTCGTGCTCTAGACCAGAAGGTCCCCTTAATATACATATATACACGAAACTAATTGCAGTAATAGTAACAAGCAATAGAAAATGAAAACCTTTTCACCACCTCACCTACGAAAAATCCATTAATCGAAGCCGAAATTGCGTCTTATCTGCGTTGTAGAGCAAATATCATGCAATAAAATCGCTCAACACCTTCGTCCTATTATCAGTTCCAAAAATGTAAACCATTTATCGATTTATGGTACTCAAAAATAAAAAATATATAAAATATAAAAAAAAAAAAAAAAAAAAAAAAACTTCCGGACACCCTGTCTAAAAGAGGCATAATTCAGAAAAGTTTTTTCCCTTCATACACTATGGCGAGGGTACTTAATTGTATTGCGTTGGTGCGTACGTAACGCCGAAATAATGGAGATTGTTCCTGCAAAATTTTATTATTATTATTATTGAGGCTATCTTTTGTGCAGCACATGTTCCCTTAAAGTGCCTAGGCTGAAAGCACTTATGATTTTTAGTGACTTAAGTGAGTAATAGCTTGGAGATGACAGAACATGCTCCACTGTTTTCTCGTCTGACTAACAAAGCCTACAGAGAACTTCACTTACCGCCCACATTTGCTTCAGGATTCATTGCAGATCGTAATTTTGTTTTTAATAAGGGGCTTAGAGCAGTTTTTACTCTTATAGTTCTAAAACGTATCAGCGTTTTGGCCTTCAAAATATACAATGTATATAGAAATGATCATCGTCACCATAGAAAGTCTAACTAGAACTCAAGAAAGTACCGGGTAGGTATCGAGTTTTTTTTTCTAGTTCACTTTAGAGATCCGATCACTTGGCACATACATACATATACATAGCCCTAAAGTGGTTCTAACGCTTCTCTCTGATTAAGTTTAAAATATGGACTGGATTATTGGGATGGAATTTTCAAAATGTATTAAGACAACTTTCAAGTAAATGCTAAAAATCGTTCCACTAATGTGGGGGGAAATTTTTAAGTTGCGTCTCCTTTGAAGAGGGTGAATGAAATAAACTCACTATATCGCACCCTTGCTAATAAATCGGCACAATTAAAAATATTTTTTAATACATTTTTTTATGTTCGATTGAATTATTCTGTAAGAAACCCAACACCTAGAGAATTAACGCTTATATTGACTGATGCAGTCGATTGAGAGTAATATAAGTTTAGAAAAATCTTTTTTTCTCCTTAGTTTCAAGAGAGATTGCATGATTTTCGAGAAATGCGAAATTTTGAATTGTGCCGATTTAGTAGCAAGGGTGCGATACGTTCTGAACGATTGTAGAACGAAGATGTGAAATCTCATGAATTTGATCATTTTGTAACAATTTACGTTTTATGTTCCGCAAAGATTTTGATCCATTTTCATACTAATTGTCAGTGTTGCTTTCTTCTTCTTCTTCTTCTTCTCTTCAAACTTTTAGATTGATTGATTTTGGTACGGATGACCATGAGTATGACGAAGTTGAAGACTTGCCAGACGACTCGAAAAATCAACAATCGCAACAAAAACAAAAACCAAAACAAAGTCAACAACAGCAACAGCAACAACAGCAGCATCAAAATAAACAGCAAAAGCAAAAACATCAAAAAAAATCCGAAAGACAGTTTAACGATTTGCCGCCAGAATTGCCGCCAACGAAACAGAAACCTGTGAAGGGCTCAAAAAATAAATCAAAATCGAAATCGAAAATTCCGCGATCACCATCCCTAGCGATTAGTTTGGGCATTGGTGGCAGTTCAAGTGGCGACAATAATAATTCGGATCGTGCACAAACAACGGCGACCGTCGTAGCATCAGTAGAAGCTGCAGCAGCAGCAGCAGCAGCAGCAACCACAAGCCCTGCCACATCCCCAGCCATAGCCACAGCTGCAGCCGTAGCCGCAATTCCACCAGAAACACCACCGTTGCCACTTAACTATCAAAATAAATCGAAGCATATGAATGGTAGTACCGTCGGAACGCCTCAAACTCCAACAACATCGACACCGATTACTGGTAGTGTTTGCAACAACAACAGCAACAGCAATACCAATACCAACAACAACAATAACAATAACAACAATGTCGCTAATAGCTTTGCAGCAATGATGGGCGGGGGTGTGCAACTGAGCAATAATAATAGTGGTAACGGCGGCGGTATTGCCAATGCTACGAACGCCAATGGCACCGCCGCGAACAGCAATCATCGTAGCACAAGCATCAATCTAGCCGGAGGACGTCGTCCGCAAATTCAGATATCACCGATCACCGAGTCACCGAAGAACTTTCAATATCTCACATTGACCGTGCGAAAGGACGAGAACGGCTATGGCATGAAGGTGAGTTTTTTTTTTTTTTGTGGGCTAAATTTTTTTTATCTTATCATACATCCTGATGGCGGTTGGGGTTGCCAATAAGTTTGAGAATTTAAAACTTTGATCGATTCAAAGTCAATTTTTCGTATTAATGAAATCCAAAGTACCTACCTATGGAGAATTAAAGCTCTTTCCAGACGAACATAAGTGTGTGCTGAGTTTGCAGTGCAGAAACTGATTATATCATTCAGTAGTTCGTGCGTCGCCAGTACTAGTGACCAACTGTACCCGTGCCATTGCAATCTCCTATTGACTTTTTGTATGGGCATATGTTCGAGCGGACACCAGTTGAAGATTGAACTAATGATGCAGTAGAGTCAGCGCACTGGCTTAGCTACAAGAAATTACTTTTGTGCATAAAAATTAAAATTTTAAAAATATAATTCATAGGAATTTTAGCACGAAGCTGAGAATCATTTTTGAGAATTCAGAACGGAAACTTTTCTTTCTTTCTTCTCGCCCATAAGAATCCATGAGAATATTCCTCCGAAATTTGAAAATTTTCCACTTTTTCTCGCCTGCCCCGGGGATTCGAACACGAGCATTCGCATTGATGCTCAGACATGCTAAACATTACGCTACGGAGCCTTCTGACTTTCGCGCATCAAATTCATTACATGAATGCTCGAGAAAATTCAACTGTAGAACTCCTCGTTGACTATGTCTATAGATTGACAGTGGTGACAAAGGGGTCAATTTGCCCCCCATTTACTACATGGTAGGGACCGTAAATAATAGTTATTTGCGAAACTTTAAACAAAAAAGCAAATAAAAAGACTTGACGCTGAAACATAATATGTCAATATTATTGAGCACACAATTTTGATTATCACGTTTTTAGCTTCATTTTAAGGATAAAATTTTTAAATCTTTGATTTTTTCTTATAAGTCGAGAGATATTTTTTGCCGTTTATTTTATTCAGCCTGAATAATCGTTCTTATGGGCTTTTAATATTATTCAGCCGAAATAAGCGGCCTTTCGTTTTTTTTTTTTTTTTGTCACATGAAGAAAACGTCCTTAGTGGAAGCTTTTGAAGCGCCTGACTATTCCACCCTTAATTATTTTTTTTTTAGAAGCACGTATGTATTATATATACCAGGCTTCCAAAGCTTCCACCAAGGACGTCTTCTTCATGTGAAAAAAAAAAAAAAAAACGAAAGGCCGTTTATTTCGGCTGCATAAAATAAAAATCCCATAATTGATTAAAGCAGCAAGTCCCTATACAGTGAAATATCCCATAAGTGAACACCGGCAGTTGCCGCCTTATTTTCCGCTTGTGTGAAAATGTCCGCTTATAGGAGAATAAAGGAAAATACGTGAATGTTCCTTTTTAGTTTTTAATCATATTGTAGTAAAAATTTTCATTACATTAAATTTTTTTTTTTTCAACGTTATAGCTATGTTTATGTATGTACCTTACAAAGTTATAAACACTCGACGTATAATTACATGAATATTTTTCTATGTCTGTATGTCTGAAAATCGTCTACACCTATTTAAAGAAATTATTCATTGTAGACTGCTGCAATTTTTTAAATTTTTCAGCCCGATTCTAAATATTTCCGGGGAATTTTTTCGTGTGGAATTGAACGAAATTCTGCCGGAACGAAATATAAAGAGGGTAAGAACTTCGAACATTTTTAAGCAGGGGTCATCACATTTTTTCTTCATTGATTCTTAAAGGACTTCCTTTTTCCGCGCAGAAAAATTTCTAGAGTAATATTTTCTCGGGAATATTAATTTGGAATGGGGCTTTTTATCTTGAAATCGGCGCTCCGAATTTTTTAAATTCTCAAAAGACAAAAAGTCATTTTGTGCGAAATCTTTCAAACGGGATATGCGATTCAATGCCGTTGCTTTTTTCGTAGGAGTTTGTTTTGTGGCCGCTGATGGGAGCTGTTTTTTTTTTTTTTTTTTTTTTTTTTTTACAAGGAAGTGTATTGAAATTTCGAAATCGAGTGTCCGCGTCCGCTTATCAGAGCGTGAAAAACTTTGCAAAGAACTTGGGTGTTGGAAATTTTTCCGCTTGAAGGAGATGTCCGCAAGAAGAGAATTCATTTTATTTGGTTTTGCCAGATTGATTACATGTCAGTTTTACATCGACCTCGAAGTTTGTGGCCGCGAACTTAGTTGCGCACTTACTTATGGTAATATCTCGTAAACCGTTCAATATTATATTTTCCTTTCTATACGAAAGTTTTAGCCATAGATATGGAAAAAGGAATTGTAGTAACATCTAACCCGATAAACTCCCTCTAGTAGCTACAAAGAACAAATACCTCGAAAGTTATAACATTTTTTCGCCTCTTTTTATCATTTCTGAAAATTTTAAGATCATACAAAAGGCGCTGGATGAATAAAGCTTAAGTCCGTCGTGTTTTGTCATTCTTCAAACATTCTACTCTGCTACTTAACAATTATATTTGTATAGAGTTCAGCTTTAGACTACATACACCTTCAGTTAGCTTTCGTTAAGTCACTAAGCTATACAAATGGATCTGCATTAAGGATAGGCCAAACAAAAATTTAAAATCTAAAATTAACAAGTAAGAAAGCTAAAGTCGGTCAAGCCGACTTTGAAATACCCAGCGTCCGACATTATGAGCGCAACTATGTTTTGCTTCTCTATTTGTGGGCGTGGCAGTAGGAGGCAACATAAATTATTTCCCTAACCTTTCATTCGCCTTGGTGAACCCATGTTGCGAATTTGAAGCTTCTACGCCTTATACTTCGGAAGTTACGAAAAATCTACATTTGTGGGCGTGGCAGTGGGCGGGCCACATACAATTTTTTCCTATACCTTTCATTCGCCTTGGTGAACCCATGTTGCGAATTTGAAGCTTCTACGCCTTTTACTTCGGAAGTTACGAAAAATCTTTATTTGTAGGCGTGGCAGTGGGCGGGCGACATAAAATTTTTTCCTACACTTTTGATTCGCCTTGGTGAACCTATGTTGCGAATTTGAAGCTTCTACGCCTTTTACTTCGGAAGTTACGAAAAATCTTCATTTGTGGGCGTGCAGTGGCGGGCCACATAAAATTTTTTCCTACACCTTTCATTCGCCTTGGTGAACCTATGTTGCGAATTTGAAGCTTCTACGCCTTTACTTCGGAAGTTAAGAAAATTCTCTATTTGTGGGCGTGGCAGTGGGCGGGCTACATAAGTTTTTGTTCCTACACCTTTCATTTGCCTTGGTAAACCTATGTTGCGAATTTGAAGCTTCTACGCCTTTTACTTCGGAAGTTACGATAAGCCCTTATTTGTGGGCTTATTTGTAGGCGTGGCTCAACGAGGCGGCGTCCATTTTTTGCCAGGATATGTCCCTTTTTGTAGTTTACCAGTACACCAAATATCAATGGAATGTGTTGAGTGGTTCGCAAGTTACAAGCATTTACTGAAAACACATTATATTCATTTGTGGGCGTGGCAGTGCGGATTTCTTCCATTTTTACTTAGGATCATACTCGGATCCCGATATACCTGTGTGCAAAATTTCGACTTGATTGGTCCAGCCGTTTCGGAGGAGATCCGACCACGGACGGACGGACAGACGGACAAGACAGACAGACGGACAGACGGACAACGGACGGACGGACGGACAGACGGACATGTCTAAATCGATTCAGTTTTTGATCCTGATCATTTCTATATATATATGTCTATATCTCCGGAGCTTAGTTCTCCCTGTTACAAGATTCGCACAAAACTAATATACCCCGCTTACGCTGTATAAAAATTTTATAAAAACTTTCACAGCAACGAATTGACAATTAAGATTTAAACTTAAAACTTGTTATCTGATCTCTGAAGTCGTAAAAAATTTGCGTAAAGATTTGTCAAAGATCATGTCGTAAGACAAAGAAGTCCAGAGAGGAGCACCCTTCTCAAATGACGCGGCGAGCGCGCGGTCGTGTAAAGCTTGAAATTTGTATTAAGCACGCAAAAGGCTTTAAAAAAAAATGTAAAGCAAAGTTAAAAAAAAAGGAAAAAAAATTAAAAGAAAAATAAGCAATAACTTTGAACACAAAGAAAAGATGGAAAAATGAGCGAAAGCGATAAGCCGAGCATTGCAATTAAAGCCATGATCAAACGAAAGACGTGAAACGAAATGACATGAAACGAAATGAAAGCGAAACGGAAAGAGCCGAACTAAGGATGAAAAATGGACTCGAATGGAACGTCTTAAGTTCGCGACCTAAATACTAAATTATATTTTGCGTTTGTTTTTTCTTTTGTTTTTCATACTTTCCATTTCATTTATTTTTTATATTTAATTATTAAAAATTGTTTTATTTACTTTTTTTTATATATTTTTTTTTTTTTTACATATTTTCTAAATTTTTTATATTTGGGTTTTTTTAAATTAAATTTTATACATTGTTTTTTAAATTAAAATTTTTTTTATACTTTTTATTTTTTTAAAAGTTTTTTTTTAGTTTGCTTTATTTTTTTAGCCCCGATGTGACGCGATTACCGCAAACAGTAATTATTAGGGAAAATATCGATTTTATGATTCCCAACTAGGGCTGGCAATTTATCGATAATATCGAAATGACTATCGATGGCTTTCGTTTTTCAATAGTTATTCGATAGTGTTCCAACTATCGACATATCGCGTAATGTAGATAAGATTGCCAAATTTAAGCAATTTTTCGGAATATACACAACTTTTTTCCCAAGGAAATGTTGATACAACGATATTTCGGACAATAAAACATGGATATATCAATATATTTATTATTTTAAATTAAAAATTAAAATTTTTCTAATATTTAAATAAGAAAGTTTTCCTTTAAACGATCTTAAATAATTAAAAATGATTTCCATAAGATTGTTGTCTACATACATTTGTTCCACATAAAAACCATTGAGCTTTCTCCATTTTTTGGCGCCATTCCGCTTCCATATAAACTTTAACAATGAAATACAAATATCGACTTTCGAATATCGACACCACCGATACTACGTCTTCACAATATCGCTACAAGATATGTGAAATTTGATGCTGAAATATCGATATATCGATGTGCCGTACCGGTATCGCCCATCCCTAGAAATTATCACGATGCGACGCTGACAACAACAAGAGCAACAGCAACAAAAACAACAGCATTAACAATAATAGCGACATGACAACGATTATGACGATGACTCCATGTAACTGTGACACAAACAAAATGCCGCCGCCGTCTTAAGCTAAATGCTGGCTTAATCGCATGAATATCAAAACTAAAACACGTTCAGCGCGATCTCGCCAAAAAAGAAAATAAATAAATAAATGAAATTAGACTCGAACAATGAAAAGCACTTTTCAAAAACGGATTTGATAAGATCTATAAAGATTTTATTATTATATTCACCTCCTCAATAACCTAGCCGCTCGCCATCCGCTGTACGGCGCCCGCTGCCTGCCAGCCAGCCAGTCAGCCTCCCCCTTGTTTGCATGTTGCCTTCGAATTACGTAAATTTGTGTGGAATTATTTTCTTTTTCTCTTTTTTTATTCTCTTTTCTGTATATTAATGCTGCGCTTTTGCATCGCGAATTTGTCAAAATGCAATTTTAGCGATGCAACAAAATGTTGCAAAACACGTTAGACTACAATTCGTGCTTAAGATGATGTACGCTGTGAAACCCATAATTTGGATTTTAGCCTCGAAAAACATTTTCTCACTAGAGACTTGGAATTAAAAATTACAATCAAACTTTAAGGTTAAGAACTTGGAAAGTTTAAATTGTCGAATATATTGTATATTCTTTAAGGGGGTTGTCTCCTTCGGAAAAAGTTTTTGTTTTCAGTTGTTTATACATAGCTTGGATATATTGCACACTAATCATTAAATCGGCACAACTCAAAATTGTGCATTTCTCGGACCAACAGCCAATAACTCTCGACGCCTGTAGAAACAATTTATTTTCTAAATTTATATTATTCTTAAATAACGGCAGAATCAATAAATATAAATATGTATTTTCCATGTGTCCGCTTTGCTGCAGTAAAATGTTGGCAAACATGGAAAAAGTGATTTAAAACATTTTGAATTGTGCCGGTTTAGTGCTTAGTGTGTGATATGAGAATATCGTGCTAAAAGGATTTTTTGAAGCTCGAAATTGCTTAGAAGAAATAGCCTTCATTGTCGAATAAGGTCTGCGCTAGAACGAGAATTTTTGCGTTGCTTCAAACTTCAAACGCATTTATCTCGAAACCACTTTCTTTGAATGAAACAAAATGGATTCGACGCAGAATGGTGATCATCATAACCGGACCCTCAATCATAATTTTAACAAATCTTTTACAATTTTTTTTTTTCACGAAACTACAATAAGGGTATTCCCTAAAAGGTGTATTTGCCTCGAAAATTCGAAAATTAACGAGCCTCGAAAATGACCTGTCAAATTTTTTATGAAAAATTTTACACGCCAGCTTCGAAAACTTTCAAGTCAAATTGGTCGCGTATTTGGCGCGTATTTCGAAGCGTAAGGTGTAGTGTTGCCCTGAAACCAAAATTAAAACTACTAAATGCCCTACAATAAGAACACAATTTCAATACCAATAACAGCTTACCTAATGTTTATTTTTTATAAAAATCAACATTATAATAGTGAAAAATATTTTTGAGAAATAAAAATAATTTAGTTTAAGTATTTTCCTATGAGAAAACGAGACTTACAGAATCAAAAAAATACGGGAAAATAGCACTGTTTTGGCATTTGAAATCGCCAAGACTTTTTGAAAACAGCTGAAACAAAATCAAATGAAGAAGGTGATAAGCGATATTATTCAATTTCAATAAATGATTAGAATAGCGAAAGCTTTCAACGAAGACAATGGAAAATATCCAGTCATCAAGAATTTCATCTTCTTTTTCTTTCATATTGCTTCCTGCGATTAAAAAAAAATTTATATGTGATGTCCTACAATCATATAAGGAATAATATAACAAATTATCACTTAGCTTAACTATTTCGAGCATCATTAAATCAGTTACTGCTTTTTGTTCAAGAAATTCAATTACTTCAATCTTTTCACTTTTCCGCGGCATTGTGAACTTGTTAATTTTTTAATACACTTCAGTGCATACAATTTTTATATTACAAAATAAATCCCTGGCCGAACTGTCAAATTTTTAAATTACACACACTACTCAACGTTGCAAAAAAAGGTATGTTCCCGAAAAGTGCCTTGTACTTTTTCGAGGTTTTCATGTTTCATGTCATCTTTTCACCTTTAAGGGAATACCCTTAATATTTTTTGCAATAAATAAATAAATAAATCCATGGGTAATTTTCCAATGGCCATTGTTTTGTAAAAAAAAATCGTTTCATTATTTTCGAGGGTCCGGCCATAATGACAAACTTTAACCGGAACTGTAGCAAATGGACCTAAGTATTAATATTGGAAGTAACTTAAAAAAACTTCTATTGAGGTGAGCACCTTTCTCTAGAATCGTTTTGAGCTGGCGACAAAACCAGCGATCTAGGTAAGATTTACTGAGTCTAAGACCCCTGGGGGACTGAGTGAAGTACTTTCCTATGTAAGAGAATCTTTTCCTTGCAAGTGCTGGGCATTGCAGTAGCAGGTGTAAAGCAGATTCTTCTTCGTTCTCCTCTTGGAAGTATCTGCAATAATGGGATGTCCTACCTATTTGTATTCTCGTTGCATGAGCCCCCAGTGGACAGCGACCTGTGATGATGCCGACTAACGCGGATAAGTTTGATTCAGAGAGATACATTCGTATTAGCTCTTTCGATCTTTATTTGTTTATGAGTGGCCAAAATGCTTTAGCTATGGAGCATGTAAATCCTTTTGACCACCTATTGGTTTAATTTGAGCCGACAGGTTGCTAAAGGTATACCTACACTTTCTTTTGCCGGAAGATCTTGTGATGGCGTAACTCGTCTAGCTAGTTCATCTACCATAAAATTTCCATGGATGTCACTGTGTCCAGGAGCCCAGATGATGCGTATTTGAAAGTGCTCAACCATCGCTTTCAGCTAGGAAAGGTATTTCAAAACCACCCTGGAATTAATAGACGACGAGCTCAGGGATTTGACAGCTGTCTGACTGAATATATAGTGGTGTTTCTTGCGGAGACAACGTTTTGCCTCAAGCAGTCCAACACCTCTCCTATTGCCACAACTTCTGCTTGAGAGATGCTATAGTTATCAGTTATCTGGTTGCAATAATAATAAAAGTTTTTCAGGATATTTTGATGAAATTTGATATTTGAATATGTTTAAAGGCAAGTAATATTATTTCCAAAAACTGAAAAATTGGGCGTGGCAGAAGGGCGTTTTTCGGAAATTGCCTCCTACACCCGAAATTCAAATGGAACTAGATCGAAATTTGGCACTTATGCTTCATTTGTAGTCATAAACATCCTCCCAAAAAATTTCCTTGATAGGTCCATTATTAAGGGTACCTCCAGCACTAGGGTCTGTCACAAAAATCCCAAAACTGCCTCCAAATCTGACTTTTTCGCAATATTTCAATGAAAATTTGAATTTGAGCGTATATTAAAGCCTCCGATTAAAACCCAACAAAAAAATTTAGAAAATTGGGCGTGTCAAAGGGGCGGTTTTCATTAGGAAATTTAACAAAAGTTGGTATATGGGGCACCTAATGGCCTTAAAAAACTTGTTGAATATTCTTTTTTAGTGGTTCTGTTGTTTGGGCGTGTTTAAAAATTTATTTAAACATGTGTGTCTGTCTCGGGTATTTTATTGTCAGGCTCGCCTGACTATAACACCCTTACTTGTTTATACATATGTCTATGTATAAAGTTTCTGTTAAAAAGAAATCGGAATGTGAATAAGTGTCTCCTTTTAAAATATATTGATGACATACTTAGATGGGCACATTGCACAATCACTAAAATGTTCACTACCATATATGGATTGGATGGATATATGGTACCTTCAGTACTAGTGTTACACAGGATATCCTTTAATATGAAATGCTAGTCTATTAGTCTAGTCATTTCAATTTCATATTGAAGGATATCCTTTGTAACACTAGTACTGAAGGTACCCATATCCATCCAATCAATATAAGTATTTAGTTATAGTGCAACAGTTTTTCAATAAGCACTAAATAGTGAAATTAGTTTGCATTAGCATTAAAGCATTAGTGGTAGTGAAATTTGTTTTGCACTAGCACTAAAGCTTTAGTGATAATGCAATTCGATTTTCATTACCATGTATTCTCAAGGATAAAAAATGGTCGAATTTCCATTCAAGCGACTTCCAGAGACTTTGTCAATGGTTTTGTTTTGTTTATTTTTTGGAAGGGCAAGACTGGCTTAGAGCGATAGTTTCACCTACAATCCTTTAGCTCAAAGTCTCCAAAAGACAATTTATTTTTTGGACTAGGTTGATTCGAACTATGGAAGCCATACCATAAAGAGTGGCAGCACAGTTCAAAACTCATCTCAGTTTAACATTTGGTAACCGTTGTACAATTCGCTCGATAGCTCAAATAGATAGATATTTCCCTTTAGTGATTGTCCGATAAAGATGGATGCTCCCTTTTCTTTGAAATCCTTGTAAAATAATAATATATAATTTTAAAGAATCATAATCATAATTGTATGTATGTTCTAATTTCTTAACGCTTGACAGACAGTAAGTCAATTTTTATCATATTTCTCAAAACTATTTTCTGCAGATTTTGTATAAAATTTACCGCTGTTTTCCACATTACTTTTGTTGTTATCTAATTTCCTTGGCATCGCCTTGTAATCTATCGACGATAGTTCAAAGCTCCACGATCTGATTCAATCGAGCGACCGAACAAGCGGGTGACTCTCGTAATTGCTGGCGTTGGCTGTCGGTTGTTTGGGTTACCTCACCTACAAAATTGAGGCTGTTCAAACTGGATTTTCTAATGCAGTATTTAATTGAATCTATTTTTATTATAAAGTTCTCATTGAATTTTAATTACGAGTTGAGTCATGTTTTTTTTTTTTTTTTTTTTAATAAATTTGTGACCATTTTCATGTGACAGATTTTGAAAATTTAATTTTTTATTTTCTCCCAATTTTTTTTTTAATTTTGAATAACATTTTCCATTATGATTTGATTTGGACACATTCTAAATCTTATTCATAAACGTATCCTGATTCTGGTGACCTATACACTCCTATTATTATGGATTGAATGGTTTAAATGTTAAAAATTTCATTCAGAAAAATAATTCCATGCGACCGGGCACGTAGGTTAATTGCGAATAATGGCTCGTCTCCAATGGTGCAGGAACTCTTTGCGTAGGATTTCCTGCAAATATTCAACACACGCAGACATGTGGAACTAGCAGTGTTGTAATGTACGCAGGTGCAAGTACCTAGTTACATTTTCCAATACCTTGTGCCTGTAACTAGGTTATTTTAAAATCTGTGCCGATTACCAATACCTTTTGCTGTAAATGAGGTACTTAAAGGAGATTTTTAAATTCTGGATCCTTAACCAGGCCATGAAAAGTAGCGATTGTCTCATTTCGATATTGAAAATATAAAGTTCTATACGGGCCGACAGACATACAAACAGACAGACGGACATGTCTAAATCGATTCAGTGTTCGATCCTAATGACCATAATGCTTATGCTGGGTATAAACAGAACGAACTGTTACAACACTGCGAACCAGTTACAATCAAAAGCGGAGTTAATTTTATATCCAGATTTTTCTCCGATACTAAAAAACAGCCATAAGAATGGCTTAAAAGCGTATAGCACTATAAGCATAATGATTTGGCCCCCGAAGCCGAAGCTTTTAAGTTCAATGCTTGAATTGTAATAGCACGGAAGTGCCTGCAAAAATTGACGACATGTGAACATATCGAGACAGTTCCAATCACATACGCAGTTCATTAGAAATGGCTCTATGTGTTTGCATTTATTGGATATTGGAAGAAACTCACGCACAAAAGTTCCCGCTTTATTGAAACGAACGAACGAAAAATTTCAATTTATTTGAATTTAATTTAAGGTTTCAAAAATTCAAACAACATACAAATGTATATGAATGCAATAAAATGATGTACTCGCTAATCGTAATGTCAGTGGTGTAAACAATCCACGTTGCTGTCAATTAAAAACTTACGTTTTCATTTTGCATATGTATGTACATACAGGGTGTCCAAGGAATTTTCTGCATTATTTTAATACGCGATAGCGTATGTCAAGAGCTGTATTTTTTTTTGTTTTTGGACCACTAGTCTAAAAGGTACTAAAGAGGACACGTTTTGTATAGAAAAAATACATTTTTTTGAAAATGTCTAAGTATTTTTTATAATACATATTTAAAAATCAATACAAAAATCATCATTTTCCAAAGTGCTATAACTCAATAACGGTACCTTTTAGACTAGTGGTCCAAGAACAAAAAAAAAAAACAGCTCTTGACATACGCTATCGCGTATTAAAATAATGCAGAAAATTCCGTGGACACCCTGTATGTACTATGTGACTACGAATGAATGCATGCAAGCGCGAAATCTTTATATGAGCGAAACGTCTTCAAAGAAAAATTTGAAAATGTGCAAAAATATTAAACACAAAGTTTTCAATTTCCTTCGTAGATCGAGAAACCGTAAAACCAATAAGAAGGGGAAGAAGAAGAAGAAGAAGAAGAAAAAAGGAAAATTTCTGTTTCAAATTTCGACCAAAGTCAAGTGTGAAAAATACACATAAACTTGAACTTGTAAATATATCATCGAACGTTTCCAGCACATCAAACGAATGGACGCCCCCCGGGGGCTTTTTATTTCATTTTGGATGTATGCCGTCTGCCGCCTGCCGCCCCCCGCCGAACCGAATTGGAATTTCGCATCGAAATGGCTTTTAAAACATTTTCAAAGCAGAGAATATTTCTTTTTAATTGCAAGCTTTGAGAGCTTTTCAAATGATCGTAAACTTAAAGATAAAGAGCCGAAAATTACATTCGTCCGTTCGTTTACTCCCCTTCATTATTTTTGAAGCATATTAGCGACCATTTTCTGTGGCACTGCCACGCTGCCAACCGAAGCATGCGTCACGCCGAAAACAAAATTTCGAATCAATTTATGACAGAGCAACGATGTGCTAGTGGGACGGGGCGTGCCGCGGTGCACCGTGGGACGTTTGCAGCGTCTGTGTGAGGCGGTGCGGTGCGGTGCGGTGCGGCATGCCATGATATTTGCGATAAAAATAAGAGTACAGATTCGCTTTTTGCTTCCCATTTTCATTTTTAATTATTTTCAAAACATAAATTTTGGTTGAAATTTTGATCTATTCGCAGCAAGATCAGAAACTAAACTTCAAACGATTGCAATTCCATAAATAAGAATTAAATCTAAAAATCAATTTATCATTTATTAAAGAACAACAATTAAGGGTGTGATAGTCAGATGATTGACGTATTTAATATGCATAGAAACTATTTTGTTATAGAAGCAAACATAGAAAAATATGTTAATGGACATAATAGTTTGACAAATACCCTAATGATGTGTGGGCGTGACTCGTACACTCTCCAAAAGACGCCCCTTTGAAACGCCCACTCTTCTAAATCGTTGCCTTAATAATATGTACATTAAAACAATCTCAAATTTTTAACTTCACCAAAACATTTTTGAACATTTTATTATTTTTTAAATACACCTCTGTTAAGCAAAGCCGAATTCATTCCCCTTACACAAGGCTCCTCAGCAAAACAAATTTTGTGAAAAAAAATATCGGGAAACTTCGATGAGAATGCAGTATGCAGACATACAGATGGATTTATATTTGGCCACTGGTTGTAGGGTTAGGTTAGGTTAGGTTAGTATGGCTGCCACCATTAAAGGGTGACACGCTTAGGCCTCACATGAACCCATTGTGATACCACGAATGATAGGAAAACAAAGACAAACAGAAACATCCACGATCTCAGTTGGAAATCGAACCCAGGGCATCTCGCTCCGTAAGTTGGAATCTCAACCTACTAGGCCACAGAGGACGTCTGTTTGTGGGGTTTCCTTTTAAAAAATTTATGTTTTGGGCAAAACATTTTTTTTTTTCTTAGAAAATAGCCCATTGTTGCCAGCTTTTTTTTAGGGGATAAATGCCTCAATTTGGCAGAGATTCCCCTAAAGTGACAGCAGTGGAAAAGTCTTTTCATCAGTTCTGACATTTATGTTCAATTTAACTCGGCAAGAAATTCCAGCATGGCGGTAAATGAAAATTGACTCTTGTCAAAAAGAGAACATATTCTTATTGTTGGCTTTTGGCATTTGTCCAACAAGAATATTGTTGCTTAGTATGCCTAATTGTTCCACTGTTCTTTTGCGATGTGGAAGCAAAATGCAGCTGCTTTGATGAGGTATTGAATTTTAATGGTATGAAAGAAAGATTATTCCTATTTTTTTTTTTTTTTTTTTTTTTTTTTTTTCTTGACATGTGTCACATGCCATGACCATTACTAATAGCAATAAAAAACGAAAGAATAAATAACCTTGTACTGTGGACTAAATTTGATTTAAAAATGCTTGAAATTCAACGAAGAGCAAGTTAAAATTTAAAAAAAAATTTAATAAATATCCGCCTCTTTCTCTAATAACAACGCAATATCCAATGATATCTCATAATTCATTTAAGAGCCCTCAATGTCGAACCATTCATTACGAATAGAATTTTTCACCTAGGACTGAACTACATACGCACATCTGACGTTAGTTCGGCAGTGAAAGGGATAAAGATTATTACAAAAAATTAATAAGTGCTCTACCTAAAAATCTTTCATTTTATTTGGAATAATTTGTTTTTTTCTGAACGAACAAATTTCGACCAAAACATATTAATTTGTCGGAACATCTGAGAATAAACCTGTAGTGTAAGGGTTAACCGTTGACACGATCTTTTCGATTTCTTGACATTTTAATTTCAGCCTGATACCTCATACATATTACTAAGTACCCAAAACGAAGCACTTATAACAGGTTGGCTGATAAGTCCCCGGTCTAACAAAGAAAAACACATTTTTTTGTCAAAATTCGTTTTTATTATTCAACATAGTTCCCTTCAAGAGCGATACAACGATTATAACGACCTTCCAATATTTTGATACCATTTTGGTAGTACCTACTCCTTCGGTTTTGCCTCAAAATAGGCCTCAGTTTCGGCGATCACCTCTTCATTGCAGCCAATTTTTTTCCCTGCGAGCATCCTTTTGAGGTCTGAGAACAAGAAAAAGTCGCTGGGGGCCAGATCTGGAGAATACGGTGGGTGGGGAAGCAATTCGAAGCCTAATTCATGAATTTTTGCCATCGTTCTCAATGACTTGTGGCACGGTGCGTTGTCTTGGTGGAACAACACTTTTTTCTTCTTCATATGGGGCCGTTTTGCCGCGATTTCGACCTTCAAACGCTCCAATAACGACATATAATAGTCACTGTTGATGGTTTTTCCCTTCTCAAGATAATCGATAAAAAATATTCCATGCCCATCCCAAAAAACAGAGGCCATTACTTTGCCAGCGGACTTTTGAGTCTTTCCACGCTTCGGAGACGGTTCACCGATCGCTGTCCACTCAGCCGACTGTCGATTGGACTCAGGAGTGTAGTGATAGAGCCATGTTTGATCCATTGTCACATATCGACGCAAAAACTCGGGTGTATTGCGAGTTAACAGCTGCAAACACCGCTCAGAATCATCAACACGTTGTTGTTTTTGGTCAAATGTGAGCTCGCGCGGCACCCATTTTGCACAGAGCTTTTTAATATCCAAATATTGGTGAATGATATGACCAACACGTTCCTTTGATATCTTTAAGGCCTCTGCTATCTCGATCAACTTCATTTTACGGTCATTCAAAATCATTTTGTGAATTTTTTTGATGTTTTCGTCGGTAACCACCTCTTTCGGGCGTCCACTGCGTTCACCGTCCTCCGTGCTCATTTCACCACGCTTGAATTTTGCATACCAATCAATTATTGTTGATTTTCCTGGGGCAGAGTCCGGAAACTCATTATCAAGCCAAGTTTTTGCTTCCACTGTATTTTTTCCCTTCAGAAAACAGTATTTTATCAAAACACGAAATTCCTTTTTTTCCATTTTTTTCACAATAACAAAAGTTGCTTCACAAAAGACGCTCTATCTCACAATCTAATTGACTTACAGACGTCAAATTTTGACACGAATCATTTGAAGGTTGCCACTATATAAAAATAATATGCATTTAATACTAGCGACGCCATCTATGTGTCAGACCGGGGACTTATCAGCCAACCTGTTTTAGTGCATTAAACATTTCAGAGATGCTCCTATAAATGTTCATCCTTTGACAGGATAAACTTGGTTGCCTTACCGTTGTCAGTCAGTAGTTGTTGTTTTCCATCAGTGTTGCCATTTTGGAGACATTCTAGCTAGAATCCCCATAATTTTTGAATCGTTAAATTTATAATCTTTCCATATTTTAAGCCCTGATAATTCAAAAAAGTCAAACTTTCATAATTCAAATCAACATTGTTGAAAAAAGTTTTCGTTTCAGAGAGTTCGAGTTAAAGGATTGTAGATAAAACCAAGGATAATAAATTGTAAGGTTACGACAATCAAAGTTCAAAATTTGATTCTTCTGCGCATGTGCACTTGTGACGTAGCGTTAATAGTATTCTGATTGGTATGCTGATTGGTTAAAATTATTGAAAATTTTTGAGAGATGTAAATGTTCAAGACAAATGATTGAAATTAATGAATTTATGTGGTTACAGCGTTGCCACTAACGTTCGAAAAACACACTAACACTTCAAAACGTTCACTTATCTTTTCAAACCTGGCTTTTACATACTTACATGGTCCTTAAAACGAGAGATTCTTGTAAATGACCAATTAACAAAGTTGCAAAGGGCGAATTTTCAGATTTTTTTTTAAATTGACCCAAACTTGTGGCAGCACCAACAAAAACGTCACAAGTGCTCGGATAAAAGTAAAATCTGCGCATGTCGTAATATTATATTCTATCAATAAAACTATTCTATGGATAAAACTATCGCTCGAAGCCAATGTTTCCATTCCAAAAAAAAAAAAAAAACAAATCGCTAAGATATTTTCAAAATTCCGCTAAATTTTAGGGGGTAAAAGGGGGAATGATATGTCAGTTCGTTTTATAAGGCCAAAGTGACCAAAACTATTTCTCATGTATGTAATAAAAATACAAGTTTTTCTTAAAAATTTTCCAAAATAATACCAAATGATAGATCATGGCATAATAAAAGTCATAAAATAATGTAATAAAACACATGATGAATGATGAAACAGATATCTCTATATACAGCCCTATTAAAAACTCACGGAATTGACATAAATTAATAACTTTTTGAGTCCCGTGGGAAATATCAATTTATTTCCACTAAGAAATTTGTCGCCAAATATTTGTGTTTGCAATAAAAAAAAAAATTCTTCTTCAATATCCGTATTAAGATAAGGGCCGACACTCGCTCGATAATGCAACTCTAAGCGAATTGCCAGTACGGTCGACAGAAGAGGGATTTCTGTCGCCCCTGTGAGGAATGTTTATAAAAAGTAAGGGTGTTATAGTCAAGCGAGCCCGACAATAAAATACCCGACATACACAGGCACAAAAGTTAAAATAATGGTTAGAACACGCCCAAAAACACGGCCATTAAAAAGAATATTCTAGAAAATTTTAAGGCTACAAGGCGCTCCATATACCGACTTTTGTTCAATTTCTTTATTAAAACCGCTTCTTTGCCACGCCCACTATTCCAAATTTTTGGAATTCTAATCGGAGGCTTAAATATACGCCGAAATTCTAAATTACATTGACATATTGAGAAAAAGTAAGACTTTGAGGCAGTTTTTGTGACTGACCCTTGTACTGGCGATACCCTTAATAATGGACCGATCAAGCAAAATTTTTTTAGAGGATGTTAATGGCTACAAAGGAATTATAATTGCCAAATTTCGTGCAAGTCCCATTTGAATTTCGGGTGTAGGACACAATTTTCGAAAAACGCCCTTCTGCCACGCCCGCTTTTCCAATTTTCGGAAATCACATTAATTGCCTTTAAATATGTTCAAGCGTCAAATTTCATCAAAATATCTTGAAAAACTCCGGTTTTAGAGCAGTTTTTGTGATTTTCGTAACAGTCCCTAGTACTGGAGGTACCCCTAAAAATGGTCCGATTGTGTCCATTCGCTCTATACTCATGTCCCCATGTGAGGAGCACGCATACCGTTTTTCGTCAGGAGAACTAAATTTCTTCGATAAGAAAACTGTATACAGACAGACAGACGGACGGACGTACGACATCGCTAAATCGAATCTCCTGGTGACGCTGATCATTTCTATATACATATATTTTGTATGGTCTATCTCGACTGGTTTTGGGTGTTACACACAACCACACAGAGTGTGTCGGGTATAAAAACAAATTGGGCGTGCTTATGACCACACCAAGGAAATGAAAACTTAACTTCAAATGATTAAATTTTGGTTATGAAATTCCATAAATAAAATGTAAATCTAAAAATTATCATTTATGAAATATGTACAGTGTACTCTCTCCTTGGAGACACTCGTCTTAACCGGACACTTTTTTGGGAATGCTCTAGTGTTCCTTATTCTCAAATAGTTTCTGTTTCATTTCTGACAGAACTGGAGATAGCCCCTAAGGTTGTAATAGTCAAACGATAGACCTATTTTATAAGCTCCGAAACTATTTTTGTTTATAAAAGCAAACATAGAAAATATGTTAATGGACATAATAGTTTGACAAATACCCTAATGATGTGTGGGCGTGACTCGTACACTCTCCAAAAGACGCCCCTTTGAAACGCCCACTCTTCTAAATCGTTGCCTTAATAATATGTACATTAAAACAATCTCAAATTTTTAACTTCACCAAAACATTTTTGAACATTTTATTATTTTTTAAATACACCTCTGTTAAGCAAAGCCGAATTCATTCCCCTTACACAAGGCTCCTCAGCATACCAAATTTTGTGGAAAAAAAGACGCATTATCAAATGAATGTCGCCCTAATCTAAATACGGACAATTTTGTCACTGGCAATGCAAAAATTTCGCTAGATCTGGCGAGAAAGTCGCTAAAACGGCAACAGTCTCCTTTTTTGTTTTTGCCTGCAAAAAAAAAAAAAAAAAACAAACAAAAACTATGAATAAAAAAATTATTTCACTTCGTTTTTATTTTTATTATTTTCACTAATTTCCCCCATTCCCTTTTTTTTTATTGCATTTCTTTAAAGGTGTCGGGTGACAATCCTGTATTCGTTGAAAGCGTGAAACCAGGTGGAGCGGCACAAATTGCTGGCTTGGTTGCCGGTGATATGATCTTAAAGGTCGGTAAACAAAAGAAAAAATTAAAAAATAAAGTATGAATTCAAAATGACTTTTTTTCTCTCTTTCGCTCTCTTAAACAGGTCAATGGACAAGAAGTGCGTTCAGAAAAGCATCCAACCGTGGTTAGCATGATAAAAGGTGAGTTCGATGTATAACGATAGAACGATAACAATAACGATAGTTCACCAAGGCACCAAGAAATTCAATTCGAACCCAAATTACCCACTAATCGGCAAAGAGCAATCGTCCAGCAGTTCAATCGATTTCCACTGGTCAAAGTGCAATCGTTAAATGCGATTATGACAATAGGAGACGAGAAAGAAAGAAAGAAAGAAAAAAAAAATGAATTGATTTTATTCAGTTTTATCGACTCAATGTTTGTCTAATCCATGCGCAAATTTCTTTTTTATTGAAAGCCACTTCTCGTTAGTGCTGTCGTCCGTCGTCCGTTGTCTGTCGTCACGTCAATTAAGATTGACAAACAACGAAGACGAACACATTTGAGCCAAGCAAACTATCGCAACGGCGCATACTCCCCTTTCTTCGCCGAAGAACGCCGCCTATTGCCATATTTTTCTAATCAATTAATTTGTTCACAATGTTTTCTTTTTCCCTCATTTTTTGTTATTGTTGTTTGTTGTTGTTTTCGTTTTCTTTATTTATTTATTTATTTCTTTTTTAATGTGGCGGCTGTTGCTGGTACTGTTGTATTGTTTGTTTGCTTCTTTTTTGTCTGTCGCGTTTACGTGCCTGTATTTCTTTAAAGCCTTTCACGTCGCAATCGAAAGCCCGAAGCCAAGTACTCTCGGACAATTCACATTCGATGCAAACTTTTAGATACATAGTTATAAAGTTTCAAGACACCCCACCCCGCTCCCCCCTTTCGACTCCATTTGACTCGATTCGACTCGATTCGACTCGTCGCGACCCGTCACCCATCGCCTCGCCGCGCCGCGCCACGCATCGCCATCATCGTCAAACAGCGCGCCGGCGATAGTGCTTGTACCCCAATAAAGTCGAAACATGATAAACATATTTGGAAATATGAACAAAACATATGCTGAAGGCGGAAATGCTCGCGAAGTACAAGGCGAACAAACACACGTATACATTCATATGCATACACACACACGATCGCATACGCGCACACAAATGATATTGTGCTTTCGTCCAAATATAAATTTTGCATTTATTGGGGCTGTTGAATATTAAATTGCCGTTTTTTCTTCTTCGCATTCTTCTTCTTCTTCTTCTCCTCCTTCTTATTCTTCTTATTATTATTTTTCTTCTTCTTATTATTATTATTCTTCTTTGCACTCAGTGTTGCCAGGTAGCTCCCCCTAAAACTACTCCTTAACTCCCACCAGATTCGAAATGTGCCCCCTAAAAAGTACAATATTCGAAATGAAAAAAAGTAATTTGGAAAGAACAACAACAAATTTGACAGATTTTCTATATCAAACACTTTAAACTTCGCACATCATTTGTTTATACATTATATATCATAAGCCCCTAAAATTCTCCTAGGAAAATTAGTTCCCCCTAAACGACCCCCTAAAAGTAGGAAAAACCCCTAAATCTAGGGGGAAAACCCCTAAACAGGCAACACTGTTTGCACTTGCCATTGAAATACAAAAAGTTTTTAAATTTTTTTTTATTCTTTGTATATTTAAATTTTTTTTAAGTGCAGTCAAAATCGTCTATTGTATCGTGATCGGAAAATATTTCTATTGATAAAAGCGAAATTTTTAAGTCTTAATTCTTTACGAAAAGCAATGATGAGAATTGTATCACGATCACATATTTTGGGGCTCTGTTATGCCTCCCTCCATATGCATTCGGAGAAACTTCTTAAAACTTTCCTTCAAATATTCCATACACACAAACGTATGAAGCCACTTCCAATGAAAATGTGCATGCGATTGTAACTGTCTGGAAATGTTTTCATGTGTTAAATATTTCTAGCAGCTCCTGCGTTATCAGTATACAGTACATCAGTATACAGTACAGTATACCTTTAATGCCACAATTTTTTTTTTTTTCAATAAAAATATCAGATGAGGCTAGGTTAGGTTTGGTTAATGTGGCTGCCACTATGAAAGTTGACACAGTTAGGCCTCACATGGGCCCGTTGTGATACCACGAAAAATGTTTTACATGTGTTAAATCATGTATAAACTAGCACTCCCGACTTGATCTGGAGTATACCCAGTACGACACAGTATACGAGGCTATTTGAGTATAAAACGTAATGAAAGTTCTATTTTTTATTTTTCTTATTTTATTTTATATATATTTTTAAATATAAGTATGATGGTAGGTTAGGGTATTGGTTAAAAATCGTAGGCCCCACTATGAAATTCAGACAATTAAGCCAATCCAGAGAACCATGTGATACACTGAACTAGAATCGGCTAACGAAGAGTTAAACATACAACATATTAACTTTATTTTTAGACAAAAAATTTTTTCATCGTAAACCTGGAGCTCGGTCGGTCGATCCCAGTAGTACCAACACTAGTCAGGTTACGATTTGGAAATATTAACATTTTTTCAACATTTCACTGTTAATTTTTCAGTTATATATTTTTCAATTTTAAAGCTTTATCTTTTAAGTGTGTTAACTAGCACAAAATAAGTTCATTTGTAATTATTAGTTTTTTTTAAATAAATATAATGTATATATATATATATATATATACATATTTTTTTTTTAATTTGAATAAACTACGTCTCGTGACGGAGCCAGGAATTAGAGGGTTAACTAAAAAATTTTTTTTTTGAATATTTTCCCTAAATTCTCACTCATAACTTAATACTGCATTGTGAAGAAAAATCGGCAATTTCATATTTAACGATCCAATATCATCTCGAGTTTCTACAATTATGAATTACCAAAGAAAGATTTGTGGGCAGCGGCGGCGGCGGCGGCGGCAGTTTTTGCCATTTTCATTACAACACAATTCATTTCATTCCATTTCGTTTCATTTCGTTTTCAATTCTATTCGCTGGGGCTGCGCATATGAATTATGCGAATAAAAAAGAAATCAATTTGTCTAGTCGAAGAGATAAAGTACTAAAGAAATGAACGCAAAAAGCAAATACACACGGCATATGCCGCTGGTGTAGCCGCGCCACCACCGCCGAACAAGCGAGGCAAAATGTCTTTCGCATTTTTCCTCCGACATATATACATAATTATATGAGCACAAATAGTGCCATTGTCGCACAGTGGGTCTTGTTCTTCAAACATGGAAATCATTAAACCCAGCGCGGCGCAAATGCGTTGCGGCTTGTCCTGCGTTGTGTCAACGCGTTCTCGATAATCATTTTGTACAATTTATGACGCTTGACGATTGCCACTTGTGGACATTCGAATGTCCGTAGATTGTTGTCGTCGTCGTTGAGTCTGGCCTGGCTTGCTTTGGTATTCGTAATGGACGATTGGAACCGAGCTACGCTACGGACGACGAAGACATACCGCGTTGTAGCTCTGTTGTATATACATTTTTTTTTTAAATTCTCTTTAGTATTTATTGGATGTTTGCTCAATTGAAGAAGCTTGATTAGTTGTTATAAAATCTATTAATATGTGTTGTAATGTCTGTCACTTACGATGGCTTGGGCACCTAAAACTATGCTTCAAAGTATTACAATCTCATACATTTTTACAATTTAATAAGTGTAACGAATCGTGGGGCTTTTTACGCACTCATAGAGATAGTTCATGACTCTGAGAGTTTTGTGAGAATATACCAATTTTATGTCTGAATAAAAAAAAAAAATTTTTTCAATTAAACCGAAAGCCAATTTAATGAAATTTTAAATGAAATTTTATGTTTTTTCCCGCAGCTTCCAATATTGTCGAATTAGCCGTTAAACGTAGTCAGAAGATGTCGCGCCCAACATCGGTCGGTATTGTCCCCTCAACACCAATACTCTCTGGACGGGATCGGACAGCTTCGATAACTGGACCCCAGCCGGTTGATGTAAATGTTTTGATGTTTTTTTTTTTTTTTTAATTGCACAAATAAAAATTTGACATTTTACAGTCGAAACTCTCTATAACGAACTCCTGTATAACGAATTTCTCTCTACAGCGAATATGCTTTAGGATTTTGTCGCTACATTTTTAGGGCCTGTTCATTTCCTTATAAAGAATTCTCTCTATAACAAATTTCTTCCCGGTCCCTTGGAATTCGTTATAAAGAGTTTCAACTGTATTTAAAAACAAAGAAAAAATTCCCTTATACTTCTCCTCTCGCCACCCTTTTTTAGAGCATTAAACGTCGTGAAATGGAAACGTATAAGATTCAAACGCTACAAAAAATGCTTGAACAGGAGAAACTGAACTTGGAACGCCTAAAAGGCGATACGAATAATCCGAGCTATAAACTCTCAGAGGCGAATATAAGAAAGCTACGGGAGCAGTTGCGTCAGATCGGTGCTGAGGTATGTGATAATTGGATAGGACCGAAAAAAATAATAAAAAAAAGAAGAAAGGCGCGAAAGAAAATATATAAACTAAAAACAAGGGTCTAAATAAATATTGCTCCGATACTGAGTCAAGAGTTTTTGAGTTTTGTCCTTTTTACAATTGCATTTTATGTCATTTTTCTTGTTCTGTTTTTTCCTCAATCGAAAAAAACAAGATTGGACCGTACATACTTTCCCTTCTGCTTTTGATAACTCAATCATATAGTTGCATTTTTTTATACATATATTTTTGATTTTAAATATTTTTAAAACTTTTATCCTTAATACAACAGACAACTCGATCTGTAGACAGAAAGAGAGAGAGAGAAAATTTTAATTGGGGAGCGCAAAATTTTCAAATATCCTTTAAAAATTTAAAAAAAAATATTAGAGATCTGGTTTCAAAATCATTTCACTTGGCCTTAGCGAATTACTATTTCCCACAAAAAAGTTTCTGATCTCGGGTTCTCACAATGCTTACTAAATGATTTCGTGGTCGCTGAATCCGAACATGAGGTCCTCATAGCCCCATCGAGTCTAGGTTAAGCTCAAATTTCAAAAATGAAGCCCAGAATCCCAGAATCGTGAATGCTTTTTTGGGGTTACGGCTGCATCTGGAGCAGTGTTGGGCGAATTGTCTACATATACATTGTCTACACGATTTTCTACATGTAGACAATGTAGGTAAACAATTCAATTTTTCTACGTAAACAATGTCAACAATGTAGACAATGTAGACAATTTAGAAAAAACCATTTATTTTGAACAATTTCACAACACCGAGAGCCGAACTGCTGATAGTGTTGACTGCTTCATAATTCCCAAAACGTATTGTAAATTTAAGTAGCAGCTATTGATACGAATTTCAATTAAAATCCGAAGAATTCTAGCTGAACGAAGCGAAATGCAAAATAATTGGGAAGAAACAGCAGTACGTTTGAAATTTTGCTGGTAATGTTCTTAAAAACGCAGGAAAATATCTGTTCGTATTCTCTTTTTTTTCAATAGAGGTACATATTTTAAAGACACATATTGTCAACACTATTTTCTATATTGTTTACATTGTTTACATTGTCTACACCATTGTCTACATTGTTTACGTGATTGTCTACGTCGACACGTAGACAATTACAAATTGGTGTAAAATGCCCAACACTGATCTGGAGACGATGAAGCTATATATTCAGATATTAGCTACCCTTAAAACATATTTAGCAAGCGTTGTGTAATGAATTGAATTGTCGCGGTTTATTGTTAGTTTCTCTTAAACTTTAACCCCTTCCCCTTCATTGTTTATGAATTCGAATAAGCTCGATGTCGTTCGTTCCTATAGTTCGAACAAAAGTATGAATTATAAAACTTTGACTACAGAAAATTGTGACAAATGGTCCACTTTTTTCAAATTGGCCTGCCTGTGGGAAATGAATTTATTGCAAAAAACAAGCCGTAAAAAATAAAACAAACAAACAAAAATAGATTTATCACAATAATAAATACTTTTCAAGAATGCCAATCCACACAGTTACCCTTTTTCCTCAAGAAAACACAACACTGAAAACTGTCATGCTATACACTTATGCCCTAAAGCGCTTGCTTGCTCATATCAAAAAAAAAAAAACCTAATAAATTTACATGGAAACGAAAATAAAAAAAAATAATACAAATTTTTTTCAAGCATATGTAATTAAATTCAAACTAACAAATGCCAATGAAGAATAAAGTTATATAAAAATATAAATAAAAAAACCAAGAGAGAGAGAGAGAGAGAGAGCGACAGGGATATATGGAGAGATAGAGGAAGTGAAAAAATAAAAAAAGTGAATACATCACTTTCTCTCTTTTCCTACACCCTTCTTTTCGTTTGACCATACTTTACACTGTCTCTCTCGTTGTCCTCTCTGTTCTTCTCTCGTTACTTAAAAACTTTCTTCAACTTTCAACTATATATACATAAATATATTACGAACCAACAGGATGCACCGCCAATAAAATTTCAACCAACGTTAAACAGTAAAGGCACCTCGTTTCTATCGCCCAACCAAGCCCATCACTTGTCCGCGTCTCCACATCACCATCATTCCCAACATCAGCAGCACTTTGGCAATCATCATCATCCTCACCATCATCAGCAGCAACAACAACAAGCCACTACACCGCAACCTCAACCACAATCCTCTCCTGCCTTTCTGTCACTTCTACCCCGTTCGTTGTCGTCCCTTTCGTTGGGAACAAGGAAGAATAAAATCGATAAAGACCTAATAACTTCACCACTGAATAATACAACGGATTTCTTGAATACATCCTCCATAACGCCAATGTCGAGCCATCATAACTCGAATATAACATCAATGTCCCAATCGTTTCATCATCACCTGCAACAACAGCAACAGCAACACCACCACCAACAGCAATATCAGCGTAATTCACCACAGTTTCTAACTCAACAACTGCAGCAGCAGCAATTATTTCAACAACGTCTCAAAGAGACACCGAAATCGACCGGCTCAAAGAGTAAAAGTAAATTTGCCGCACAGGCAACGATTAATCTAATACATGAAGACATTCCACCGCCATTGCCTCAAAGAAATCCACCGCGTTGTAGTTTACAGCTCGATGCAACAACAATGGCAAATGCGAATATCATAACGACTCATAGCAGCAATAATAACAACAACAACAACAACAACAACAAATAATAATAACAACATAAACAATAACAACAATAATAGTAGTTGTAGTAGTAATATGTTCGCACCCATATCGGATTTGGATCACACATCAAGTCCACAGAGAAATTCACCACAGAGCGTTAATCAAGCGCAATCGAATTCGAATGCTGCTACGGCTGCTCAAAAGAAACGTTCAAAGGCGAAGACAAAAGCACTGTCTGATCCAAAAATGTCGACACAGATGTTCTTGCAGATGGAAATCCAAGGAAATGGAGCGGCTGCTAAAACGGCCGGAGGAAGAGGAGCAAGTGGCAGTGGCGGCGGTGGTGGTAGCTCATTTGATGGCAGTAACGAAACCGATTGTATACCACCACCATTGCCGCCACGCCAATCCGGTATGATGGAAGAGACGCCAATATCCGCGCACAGAGGAAGCTTTCAAAATTTATCGCGCCCACCACCGAATAGTATCGAGACCCTGTTAAACTATCCGCTAGTTTCGACTTGCACTGCCGTCCATCGGGATAACATGGCTGCTGCCTTCCCGCTCTCTCAGCGTCCGAATATCGTGCAGCAATTGCAGCAGCATCAGCAGCTCCACTGCAGCGGTGTTCCAACAGCTGTAAGTAGCGTTTCACATCGGCAAAGATTCAATTTACTACTACGTTGGGTCATACGCAGAGTTGCTTCACAAACGGCACACGGCGTTGGATTACTTTTTCAACTAATTCACCAACAAAAAGTTTTTTTTTTTTGTAAATATGTAATATCTATAAATGATATAATGTGTAGAAGCTAATGCACTAACCAATAAGAAGAAGCAATTCATGTATTCATATATGCAAATATTTTGATGCACAGTAGAAAACTAATACTCACCACTCAAACAACTGTTGAACTTGAATATTGCTTTTGCATTCCAATGGGTTCACACAAGTCTCACTTATGTTTCATTGCTGTTTACTAACACAAAATAAGAAAAAACTAAAAATTCACACACATTTTAACCCATTTTTTTTTTTTTTTTTTTTACTAATTCTCTATTCACACTCTGCAAGCTAGATTTGGAAACGTAGTCATTAAGATGCAAACTCCTCCTTCCATACCCCTGAAATGTCCCTTTCTATACAAATGTTTATATTAAATTTTCCACACCCCGTATGTATGTATGTATATATCGATCAAGCACTTCTGATTTATGCATTCCCTTCCTTTGGAATTTAACCCCCCACCCCCTGAATGTTTAGCTTTTGAAGTTGTACATTTAGGCCTGTCAATAAGCTTTGTTAGTCTTGTTGTTATTTGAAACTTCTTTTTAAAGGATCTTTTTTTAATGTATTCTTTGGTTTTTGGGTTACAAATTAAGTTTTGAATACAAAAAATAAGTGAAAAAAGTTTTACACGTATCATTTTGAAAATATTTGTAATTTTTATGTTCATTTTAACCATAGCACAAGAAGTATATTGACGGATCTCTTTTTTTCTTCTCCAAATTAGAAGGGAATTGACAGTTTTTATTAAGACTCATGGTCTTCATTTTAGTTGAAGCTATCAAATGATAGTTTTCATGAAAGCTTAAACCTTTCCAACCTCACAGGGTGCCAAGATACAGAGCGCATTTTGTTGCATTAGAACGAGGCTAAAGCGATGTTAATGGAAAATTTTTTTTGGAAATTTTCTTAAAGAAAATTTTCTGAGCTTTTCGAAAAAAGTAATTGAAAAAATTTTTAATAACGGCAAATGAGACAAATTTCGTATTTTAGTTTTCATTCTCGATTTTCTACGAGAGATCCCATTTAATTTTTGTTTTTTCAGTTTCGGAAAAATGCCTAGATTTTGAGCTTTAAAATTTTGTATATATCATAATGGGATCAACAATATAAATCCTCAAAACAAAGTATTGAACATGCCTACCCAGCAATTCGAACACAATAACAACGAAGCGAGCGCATTATTATCAAGCACAGCCTTTGCGTTCCTTTTTGAATTGTGAACTATAATTTAGACTTTGATGTACATGATATTTATGTCGATAAAGTTTTTTAGAAGAGATCTTCAAAACCTCTTTTCTTATGGTTCAATAAATGAATTATAATAAATTATTATGTTTTATTTTATTTTACTTTATTTGATTTGATTTGATTTGATTTTATTTTATTTTTATATTGATGGTTATATGGAAGAGGACAAAAGTCGATATAATCTATTTTTTGCGAAAAAGCTGTAATTCCTTAACTACCAAAACCCCAAAAAAAATATTGTGTAATATCTCAAAGTTTTTGGAGGGAGGCATATCCATCCGCAGCTATGGCCTATTACAATTTACAAAAAAGTTAAACAACTGAAGACATTTACAAAATTGATGGTTGCTCCAAAACTAGACCTGAAAAACAAATTTTAAAGAATATTTCTTATGTCATCAATACCAGCCTAATCCAAAATTCTTAGCCAAATCTCGGCAACAAAACAACTGTAAACTAGTGTAATGAATTAAACTTTAATTGACTTAGACTGCTCTTCCATATAACCACAGGGGTTGAATTGATTAAAAGTTTTTATGCCTAAGAATTTTGAACAAAGATGAAAACGTTTTATGCATGCTTTTCTTTTTCTGATTTCGTAGTTATTTTATTTATTTTTTTAAAGATTGATTAATTCTTTCATATTTTAATAAAAAAAATAATGGAGCATATTTTTAGGCTCTTGGTCAAACTCCACATAACCTAAATCATATGAGCAAGCATCGGCGTGTGCTTTCGTCACCGGACAACATTCATCCACGGCATCCAGGTAAGTGTTTCTTGCGAAACTATCAAAGCTTTGAACTAGTGAACTAACAAAACTTCGCTTAGTTTGTTTCAAAATTTATAAATTGGATACTAGAAAACTAAATTCTGGATATAATAATTTATCCCACATTATGCCCAGTACTGAGGGATCCTTTTGTTCGATCGATCATATAGGCCGAGAAAATTACTGATCAATTAATCATTCACCCCGAAATCGCTCTTCAATCAATATCAACTTTCCTTTGGCTACTTTGTTGGCCATTCATAAGAAACATGGGAGAATGATTCAATGTGGTCCGTCCTCCGTCGTTCAACCCCTCGATTCGATTCTATATTTTATGGGCTTTTCATTGAAATTAAGAATTTTATATGTCTTGACTCTGGTTGCAATTTAGCCGCGAGCAAGAAAGAAATTTAATATGCATTCGCTCTCGATTGAGCGCAATCTGTTCCGTTGGTGATGAGAGGAAATTTTGCGTTGCATTTCATTGCGTTCGCTCGATCGCTCGTTCGTTTATTCGTTCGTTCGTTCGTTGCAATAATTTGAGAAAAGTTAGCCTTAAATATTGCGGCTAATAGCGACAACGATAGCAATAGCGATAGCGATAGCTTGAAGCGCCTTAGACACACTCACAACTTCTTTGTCTTTTCACGCAGATCGTCTGAACAAGACGACGTCCGGTTCGTGGGAGTTGGTCGAGAAGGATGACGAAGAGACACCGCCGGGTACGCCGCCACCACCGTACCTAACTGCGCATTCCACGACAATGTCGGGCGCTGAGGACCCAAGCATTATGATGAACGCCGGAACGCCCATATTGCCCAGCAGCATTTTCGTTGAGTCACATCATTTCGTTCCGTTGGGCAGTGTTGGCATGGATGGAGCAACACCGCCGTTGGCATCATCACATTCACATTCCAGTCGCATACAGGCGGCACAATCGAGCGCCACACAACGTCCAATCATTTCGATGGAAGATGAAGGCGCTTCGGATCAAGATGAGCCGTTCATCGATGAGAATGGACCATTCAATTATTTACCACGTCTGCTTGAAGCAGAGAACGTTGCCTTCCTTGCGGTCTTCCTCAATTATGTTCTATCGAATTCGGAACCGGCTCCATTACTATTCTATTTGATAACGAGTCTGTATAAAGAGGGCACAGCCAAGGATATGCGCAAATGGGCCTATGAGATTCATTCGACATTTCTAGTGCCAAGAGCACCGCTTTCATGGTATCGCCAGGATGAAGCGCTGGCGCGCGAAGTCGACAACGTACTGCAGAATGAGTTCGAAAAGGTTGAGATTCTACGTAATGTGTTCTGGAAGAGTCGGAAGCGCGCACGTGACATAATATGCGAGCAGTTGCGTGAATTCCAACAGAAACGTACTGCTGGCCTTGGCACGATTTATGGTCCAACCGATGCTCAATTATCTGAAGCTAAAGGTGATAAACAACAGGAGCAGCATATATTCGAGGATACGCTCTTGAGGAAGCTTCAAATACTCATGTTAGTGTTGGAGATTTCTCTCTCGGTCTCCCCTTCTTGTTCTCTTCTCATCATATTTATCTCAATTATCTTGTCTTGTTTTGTTGTATCTTTCAGCGATGAGTATGAAAAAGATGCACCCATTGAAGATCCCAAAAAGTTGGCTCTATGCTCGGCATTGTCGACGGTGATTCATCGGATTTTTATAACACGTTCAAGTCCGAATAGCATAATCGATCGTGTTCATCATTTCGTAAGTCGTGAAAAGAGTTTCAAGTCGCGTCTAATGGGCAAAAATCGAAAGGTGAGTCAAGCCACTCCCAGACAAATCGACAATGAAATGATCTGTTTTTCGTTTTATTTTTCTTGCTTCTTTTTTTTTTTTGCAGATGATTGTACGTGGTCATTCATTGGTATTACGTCAATACTACGAAGTGACGCACTGTAATCATTGCCAGACCATAATCTGGGGTGTCAGTCCACAAGGCTATCATTGTACAGGTGAGAGAGTTTGATTTATTTCTGTCCATTTCTGGCCATAATAACTAACACATATCCATCCATCTCTTCCCTTCGCCCTTCGCCCTTCGCCCCTCGTCCTTCGTCTGTGTTGTATGTAGACTGCAAATTGAATATTCATCGTCCTTGTTCGAAAGTCCTAGACGAAAGCTGCCCGGGCCCATTGACACAAACGAAGCACAACGACAATAAAATTAGTAAATTTATGGGAAAAATACGGCCGCGTACGTCCAGCGATTTTATTGCAGGTGAGTGAGAATATTTCCTCTTACTTACCCATTCGATTTTCTATCTCATAATTTTGTTCGTTTTACTCTCTAGCGGAAAAACGTGCCCGACATGAGGAGGAATTTGATTCCACAGATGTCATAAATGGTAAGTCCAATCTCCTCTTTCTGCATTCAGTATAAATCTAAGCACGAGAAAGTACGAATTCCATTTGCTCAGGGGATAGTGTGTGGTGCGATAATTTTCTTTCCAAAGCCATTCTTCCTGTTTGTCGTCGGCAATAAACTGAATGCCACAAATTTCGTTGAGAATAATTTTGAAGTTGAAATTCTCTCTTTTCAATCGAATGACTAAATATCGAGACCCAAATTTCTTTTTAAATATTTAAATGCACATTTTTAGGTGCTGAATTCAAATTTTTTCTATTGTTCAATTCGTGAGCGATTAGTGTTCAGGGGATATATTTTTTATACCGTATACATATCTTTGACGTCAACACATGTACGACTGAGTATGAGTGAATATTGTCCCTGCAGTAATGAAGAGGTCAATTTGCCAAACAGGAGTACTCTGAGGTTACTCGAAATATGACTAGTCAAAATGTACTGTATTTTATGTATCTACGGAGATCTACGGGGGGTGAGTTTCAGGATTTCCTTACGCTTTGTGCTTCGATTGCGAAGTAGAAAAAAAATTGTTATTGTCTGCTTTAAGTTCGCATTCTGATCGTTATCCCACCGAAAGGTAGTTAGCTGGACGGTTAAGACTATCGCTCAGCGACCTCCTGGGTTGGGGTTCAACCCCTGGCTCGGAGGAGAATAATTTTTTTTTTTAATTACCAAGTTTTTTTTAATGTTTATATTATAATTTATTTTATTTAATAGTTAATTTTGAAATAAAAAAACTTTTCGCTAAATTTTTAAGTATTTTTTCTTCATATTTTATCTTTTTTTTTATACCCGACACACTCAGTATCGAGGGTATATTGGGTTTGTGTGGTTGTGTGTAACACCCAGAACCAGTCGAGATATACCATACAAAATATATATTGAAATGATCAGCGTCACCAGGAGATTCGATTTAGACATGTCCGTCCGTCTGTTTGTATACAGTTATTTTATCGAAGGAGTTGAGCTATCTTGACAAAATTTGGTATGCGTGCTCACGGGGAGTGTGAGTAAGAACAAGTTCGAGAATGGACCCGTTCGGACCATTTTTAGGGGTACCTCCTAGGGCTATAAAAATTATTCGAATAGTTCGAATGTTTGAATTCTCGAACTTTCGAATCTCGATTTTATGTACGATTCTCAATCGAATAGCACTATTCGAATAGTTGACACACTGCGATTATTCGAATAGTTGTTAGAATTCGAATGTTCGGATTCGTTCAAAGTCGAATGATCGATGCAACCGGAACTTGTCATGACAATATGCACTGAGTAAGAATTTTTAAATTTTATTCTTTGCTAAAATGAATTCCAAAAAAAGCTGGGTGTGGAATTATTTTGAAAAAAACAAAGATGGAAAGCAAGTCACTTGCTCCATTTGTGGAGCAATACTTGCTTACCATTTTTCCACCACATCACTCAGCAACCACTTGAGGAATGTACATAAGAAGAACCAGAGCGATGCTGATGATATAGTACTAAAACATTCGAATAGTCAGTAGCGACTATTCGAATAGTTGCTTTCTTCCGACTGTTCGAATATTCGACGGAGAACGAATATTCGAATACAGAAAATCGAACTTAACTATTCGAATAAAATCGTGCTCGAATAAATCGAACATTCGAATGTCCGAATATTAAGAGCTCTACCTACTACCTCCAGTACTAGGGTCTGTTACGAAAACAACAAAAACTGCTCTAAAATCTGAGTTTTTCAAGATATTTTGATGAAATTTGGTATTTGAACATGCTTAAAGGCAATTACTATGAATTCAAAAAATTGGAAAAGTGGGCGTGGCAGAAGGGCGTTTTTTGAAAATTGTCTCCTACACCCGAATTTCAAATGGGACTTGAACGAAAGTTGGCACTTATGCCTAGTTTGTAACCACAAACATCCTCCCCAAAATTTTTTTTGGTCGGTCCATTATTAAGGGTACCTCCAGTACTAGGGTCTGTCACAAAAATATCAAAAGTGCCCCAAAATCGGATTTTTTCGAAATGTTTCAATGAAACTTATGATTAGAGCGTATATCTAAGCCTCCGATTAGATTTCAAAACAATTGGAAAAGTGGGCGTGGCAAAGGGGCAGTTTTCATAAAGAAATTTAACAAAAGTCGGTATATGAGGCCACTTATGGCCTTAAACACTTCTTGATATTAAAAAATCTTTGAACATATGTGTCTGTGTCGGGTATTCTATTGTCAGGCTTGCCTGACTATAACACCCTTACTTGTTTTTAATATGTATTTATTTTTCAATTAATAAATTTTTGTAGTAAAATTTCTATTCGTGCGTTCCACAAAAACTTCAGCAACATTTAAGGCCATAAGGGGCCCCATATGCCGACTTTTGTTAACCTTTGCCACGCCCACTTTTCTAATTTTTTTAAAATTCTATTCGGAGGAATAAATATACGCGCAAATTCTAAGTTTCATTGAAATATTTCGAAAGAGTCAGATTTTGGGGCAGTTTTGAGATTTTTGTGGCAGACCCTAGTACTGGAGGTATCCTTAATAATTGACCTATCAAAGAAATTTTTGGAGAAGATGTTTCTGGCTACAAAGGAAGCATAAGTCCCAAATTTCGTTCAAGTTCCATCTGTATTTCGGGTGTAGGAGGCAATTTTCGAAAAACGCCCTTCGGCCACGCCCACTTTTCCAATTTTTGGAAATTGAATAACTTGGCTTTAAATATGTTCATCTATCAAATTTCGTCAAAATATCTTGAAAAACTCCGGTCTTACAGCAGTTTTTGTGATTTTCATAACAGACCCTATCACTAGAGGTACCCTTAAAAATGGTCGATCGGGTCCATTCTCGAACTTGTTCTTACTCATGTGCCTGTGAGTACGCATACCAAATTTCGTCAAGATAGCTCAACTCCTTCGATAAGAAAACTGTATACAATTAGACGGACAGGCAGACGAACGGACAGACAGACAGACAGACAGACAGACAGACAGACAGACAGACAGACAGACAGACAGACGGACAGACGGACATGGCTAAATCGAATCGCACATCGCGAAAATTGGGTTTATTCATGTTTTACGCTCTAACTTCGTAAGAGTGTGTGGGAATTTGAAAAATTTCGGCTTTTTGAAGTCAGGAGACTTCATACTAACAACAAATAACCGATACGAGATTTGTGTATGAACAAAAAAAAATTTTTTTTTTTGGTAGCAGTGTGTAATGAACAGCTGGAAATAGTGAACGCTTTTGTGTTACACGGACTGTTCTAAATAATCAGGCCTGTAGAGAGGGGAGTGGAAAATGGGGATTTCCGGGCATTCTGAGGGGGCCCACAATTGGCATGGGACTTTTTTTTTTGGTAGCACATTTTTGTGAGGGGACCCCGGAAAAAAATCCCCTGGCCACAAATTTCTCTCTACGGGCCTGTAAATAATGAACAAAACATTCAATCTCGCTAATACGAACAATCTGGATACAATGAACAGGACGTGCAAAAATTAATTCACTAAATCCAGATTCGACTGTATTGCATCGCGAAATTCAAGCGAGAAGTACATGGGAGAATTTTAAATCGCTTCATTCGTGTTTCTTGTTGCTTCTTCGATTTTATGATGCTTCTTCCTTTAACGTTTAGCATGTGCTTGTGATTATGTTCTTGTCTTTTTTATTATTTTTTATTTGTGTCTCGAGTGCATTGCCCTTTATCAGATGCGTGCCCTTTGGCGGTTATTCGCCACTGCTCGAAAGTAGCAACGCAAAGGATATCAAAAGCACCAACAACAACCAACAATTCGCAACAACTCCAACAACAACAAGTAAGGGTGTTATAGTCAGGCGAGCCTGACAATAGAATACCCGAGACAGATACACATGTTCAAATAATTTTTAATATCAAGAGGTGTTTAAGGCCATAAGTGGCCTCATATACCGACTTTTGTTAAATTTCTTTATGAAAACCGTCCCCTTTTGCCACGCCCACTTTTCCAATTCTTTTGAATTCTATTCGGAGGATTAAATAAACGCTCAACTTCTATGTTTAATTGAAATATTTCGAAAAAATCCGATTTTGGGGCACTTTTGAGATTTTTGTGACAGACCCTAGTACTGGAGGTATCCTTAATAATGGACCTATCAAGGAAATTTTTGGAGAGGATGTTACTGGCTACAGAACAGGCATAAATCCCAAATTTCGTTCAAGTCCCATTTGAATATCGGGTGTAGGAGACAATATTCGAAAAGCGCCTTTCTGTCACGCCCACTTTTCCAATTTTTTTAAATCATATTACTTGCCTTTAAACTTGCTCAAATACCAAATTTAATCAAAATATCTTGAAAAACTTAGATTTTACAGCAGCTTTTGTGGTTTTCGTAATAGACCCTAGTACTGGAGGTACCCCTAAAAATGGTCCGATCGGGTCCATTCTCGAACTTAATCTTACTCATGTCACCGTGAGGAGCACGCATACCGTTTTTCGTCAGGAGAGCTAAATTTCTTCGATAAGAAAACTGTATACAGACAGACGGACGGACATGGCTAAATCGAATCTCCTGGTGACGCTGATCATTTCAATATATATTTTATATAGTCTATCTCCACTGGTTTTGGGTGTTACACACAACCACACAAACGCAATATACCCTCGACACAGAGTGTATCGGGTATAAAAACGTGCCCACACGTGCGTGCGGTTGCAATTTTCTGTTCATTGAGGGAGAGCCCGTATGCAAACAGACAGAAAATCTATATTTGATTTTGTGTATGGGAGTGTGTGTGTGTGTGTGTGTGTGTGTGTGTGTGTGTGTGTGTGTGTGTGTATGTTGCATCCCAAATATCTCATTTGCCACAAATGTGACAAATAAACGTGACCATAAACAACCGCATCAAAGAACAATATGTCCTGGTTATCCTTACCTTACCTTACCACGCCGAACAGATAATATTGAGCGCAAATTACATGTACATTCAGGTGCTTTTGGGCCAACGATGCCAAATGGTATTGATGATATTATGTGAAATCCCGAAAATTTATGAGCCCTTGAATTATGTGCATTGTTGTCAATAGAAGGACAAATGGACGGACAAAGTAACCAATTCAATCGATTCAATTGATGTCCTTATAAATGTAGGAAATTAAAGCATGTCAATGCTGAGAGCGGTCCTATGTTCATCCTAAGAATTAAACAGATTAAATATATATAAATATATATAATTTAATACTGAGAGCATCGGTATGCAACTATAAATCTCTTTTTTCAATAAGAAAATCGATCTGCCGCCTCCTGCGGTTTAAGCTCGTATATTTTGTAATATTGAAAATTCAGAACCGCTTCTAAAAATATTGGTTATTTGAAATTTTTTAAATGAAAGATAACACTAGTTTACAGCCATTTTGTACAGGAAACACCACTTTACTTTTCTTATAGATTTTGGGTCCATGAATCCGAAAACCTCATCAAAAATTTTTTGAATGGATTGGTTTTTGAGATATGACCATTTGAAATTTTGGCTCTTTTTTTTCAAAAGTACTTTCATTTGATGGATCATATCTCGAGATAGAAACAAACTACTTAGTTAAATGATGTACTAACTTAAAGAATATAAAATTTTAAATCAAAATATGTCCCTTTTTTATGATATTATGGTACAGTGTCAATGTAACATAAGCCAAAAGTTCAAAAAAATATTTTTTTCTATTCAAAATTAAGAAAAAAATATCATGTTTAAATTTTAAAAAAAAATACAAATCCTAAGACTGTATTTTTTTTTAAAAACCACACGTATAAAATGAACCCTTGTGAAGAAAACGTGATACCAACGAATAAAATCTATGGGTTAATATTGAAGTTATGTCCATTTATGTACAACTTTCAAAGTCCTTCTTTCGTTTACACCAACGAGTATGCTTTAACATTTTTAAAATTATGAAAGTCTCTTTATTTATTTTACTCAATAAAGTATGCTTTACATATTTTAAGCTATCAAAATCAATGAAGCAAACCAAAATTAGAAATAGTTTGATGTTTTCTTTTGTCTTTTGTTCTCTTCGGTATTTGATTCGCGTATAAGAAACCAAATATAATCTCCCATCATTCTTTCGTTCCAAAATCCCTAATAGCGTCTTTCGATAGTCTTCATTTCTTGATGGAATCTTTCACCGTGCTCGTCACTGACATCACCAAGGTTCTCAGGAAAAAAGTCCAAGTGGGAGTGTAAAAAATGGATCTTTAGAGACATATTAACTCCTGTTAAAAGTTCGGGATAATAAGGTACATGAGACGGAGGAATAAATAAAATGGAGTCGACAAATGAAGTATTTACCCATTTTTGCATAATTCTCTAACAAATTCGTTACAATAGCCTTAAAATTCGGGCTTTTATGGTTTCCAAGAAAATTAGAAACGACTTATTTAAAAGAATTCCAAGCCGCGAGTTCATTTGGAGATAAATATGTATGGAAAATGTTGTCTTCAAGCAATTTCTTTATTTGTGGACCATCAAAAACTCCTTCCTTAATTTTTGCCTCAGACAAACGTTTAAACAGAGACTTAAGGTAGATCAACGCTTGACTTTCCTTTTTTAACGCCTTTACAAAGTTCTTGATTAGTCCAAGTTTGATGTGCAAAGGAGGAAGAATCACATCCTCTTATTTTCACCCACTTTTCCCCTTTTTCGCTACCAGGGATTTTGAAACGAAAGAATGATGGGAGATTATATTTGGTTTCTTATACGCGAATCAAATACCGAAGAGAACAAAAGACAAAAGAAAACATCAAACTATTTCTAATTTTGGTTTGCTTCATTGATTTTGATAGCTTAAAATATGTAAAGCATACTTTATTGAGTAAAATAAATAAAGAATTTTAAAAATGTTAAAGCATACTCGTTGGTGTAAACGAAAGAAGGACTTTGAAAGTTGTACATAAATGGACATAACTTCAATATTAACCCATAGATTTTATTCGTTGGTATCACGTTTTCTTCACAAGGGTTCATTTTATACGTGTGGTTTTTAAAAAAAAATACAGTCTTAGGATTTGTATTTTTTTTAAATTTAAACATGATATTTTTTTCTTAATTTTGAATAGAAAAATAGATATTTTCGATACAAGTGTCGAAATGAAGCTGTTTTTTGCACGAGTGGTAAATGTTGTAAAACGAGGCGCAGCCGAGTTTTACAATACCACGAGTGCGAAAAAAGCTGATTTTCGACACGAGTGCCGAACAATATTTTATGCAATGAGATTTCAAACTAGATTTTAACCTAAATTTAAGAAAACGTTTTTTTTGTGAAGAAAATTTTTATTTTTATTTGACACATTCATAATTTGAAATTCTTTATTATACAACTTCGTAGTATGCTCTGCTTATTTTTGCCTTGTATTTTTTGAAATGCGTGCATTTTGAAATTTATTATTGCACACCTTGCCTTGTATTTTTTGAAATGCGTGCGTTTTGAAATTTATTATTGCACACCTTGCCTTGTATTTTTTGAAATGCGTGCGTTTGAAATTTATTATTGCACGCTTTGAAATTCATTACAAACCCTGGTAGTATGCCATGCTTTTTGTTTGTTTTAAAATTTTTTTTTATACTTTCTCAAATCTAGTGTCATAATATGCTTCATTATGATTTTAAAATCGACATCATAATAGGCCTATTACGATGTCGAATTGCATAAAATATTTTTTTGAAATTTTGGCTTATGTTACATTGACACTGTACCATAATATCATAAAAAAGGGACATATTTTGATTTAAAATTTTATATTCTTTAAGTTAGTACATCATTTAACTAAGTAGTTTGTTTCTATCTCGAGATATGATCCATCAAATGAAAGTACTTTTTAAAAAAAAGATCCAACATTTCAAATGGTCATATCTCAAAAACCAATCCATTCAAAAAATTTTCGATGGGGTTTTCGGATTCAGGGACCCAAAATCTATGAAAAAAGTGGAGCGGGATCAACTGTACATTTATTTTTTTAAATTTTGTAAACTAGTGTAATCGGCCCTATTATGATCACCTTGGGGAGAGGAGCCATCGCGACCATTCCAATCGTATGTTACTTATTTACATATCGCACACTAATCACTAAATCGGCACAACTCAAAATTTTGCATTTCTCGGGCCAACAGCCTACAACTCTCGACGCCTGTAAAAACAATTTCTTTTCTAAATTTTTATTATTCTTAAATAATTGGAGAATCGTTAAATATAAATGTTAATTTTCCACGTGCTCCGCCTGCTGCAGTAAAATGTTGGCAAACATGAAAAAAGCGATTAAAATTTTTTTGAATTGCGCCGGCTTAGTGATTAGTGTGCGATATATTAGATATTTGTCCTTAACTTACTGACAACTAATTGTCAGTCGCGAGCTGCCAGTAAGAGAAGTCGCTAAACAAACGGAAATACCTCTAAAACAGCCAAATTTTTTCTCCAACTGGCGAATTAATAGCCAACATTACTATTACGGCTCACATGACTTCTACATTTTATATTTTCAAGCTAACTTCCTTAATTTAAACATTCATGCAATCAGAGTATATACCACGACCTCCTTACATTTCCTATTTTTTCCAAAAAATCCTTGTGAGATTTTTCGTTGGTTTTTTGATTTCGAAAAAAATTGGAAAAGGGGTTTTTAATAATTTTAAGGCGTTTTTTTCTCGGAAAAATGTGGCTCCACTTAGCAAAAACCGGACTGTCCCGTATGTGTGAAAACACAAAAGCTCATCATGTGCACATGTGAAAGCTCTTCGCTCGCGAGCTCAAGGCGTGCCTCTCTGCTTTAATGATACGAAACGGTTTCGGTTTCGGCCAGTTTCGGCCAAAAAACACAGTTTCGGCCATAGTTTCGGTTTCGGCCAAAAAACTGCCGAATATTCGGCTAGCGCCGAAACTGAAATAATTAAACTAGCTGATTTGAATTAAACGTTGCGGCTATTTCAAAATACCGGTTTATAATACTAAAAGTACTTGCACTCATCAAACAAATGTTATGTATGATACCATATGGTATCGATTATAATCAATAATTATTCACACTTGCATTCTTTTCGACATCATAAGCTGGCACGCGGTCATTTCTGATTTGAAATGAACTTATTTACGTTTTAATTGCTTTTTTTATCCTTATGAAGTCGAACTATATAGCCTTTTTGAAGTTGGTATGACCTACAAGGAATTTCGTACTCATCTCAAATCATCTCATGCATTTTCTTATTAATTAAGGTAAAAATATTAGTGTCCGCCCGAAGGTTCGGTTTCGGTTTCGGCAAAAAATCTTGTTTCGGTCGAACACTAAAAATAATTTCAACAAGTAAGGGTGTTATAGTCAGGCGAGCCTGACAATAGAATACCCGATACAGACACACATCTTCAAATAAATTTTAATATCAGGAGTTGTTTAAGGCCATAGGGGCCCCATATACCGACTTTTGTTAAATTTCCTAAATATACGCACAAATTCTAAGTTTCATTGAAATATTTGGAAAAAGTCAGATTTTGGGGCAGTTTTGAGATTTTTGTGACAGACCCTAGTACTGGAGGTACCCTTAATAATGGACCGATCCAGGAAATTTTTGGGCAGAATGTTTATGGCTACAAAGGAAGTATAAGTGCCAATTTTCGTTCAAGTCCCATAGGCGTTTCGGGAGTAGGAGACAATTTTCGAAAAACGCCCTTCTGCCACGCCCATTTTTCTAATTTTTGTAAATCACATTAATTGGCCTAAAATATGTTCAAATGTCAAATTTCATCAAAATATCTTGTAAGAGGCCGTTTCCACTATAGCCGCATCTTGCATCTTTCAGCATTTTGGCAAGATGCGAAAAAATGCCGTATGAATATACATGCAATTGTTGTTGTATTCTGAACCGCATCTTCTTCGCGTATTTAAAAGATGCGAAGAAAATGCGATTTTTTCCGATTATCTATCGACTTTAACAGCACATATCATATGTGAATAGCCAGCATTTCAGACATTTTCAGCAAAAATGGCGGTGGAAACCAAGAAGAAATGTAAGAAACCCATTCTATATTATAATAAAATTTATTAATTTCCTTTGTTTCAATGAAAAAAATGAAGGCGAGCGAGTATGCTGGACATACGCATTTCGATTGTAAACAAAAATCAGCTGATTTGAAAGATGCTACATGCAAAATGCTAATGGAAACAACAATCTCAAAAATTCGCATCTTGAAGATGCGAAAGCAAGATGCGGCTATAGTGGAAACAGCCTCTAAAACATCGGTTTTAGAGCAGTTTTTGTGATTTTTATAACAGACCCTAGTACTGGAGGTACCCCTAAAAATGGTCCGATCGGGTCCATTCTCGAACTTGTTCTTACTCATGTCCCCGTGAGCACGCATACCAAAGATAGCTCAACTCCTTCGATAAGAAAACTGTATACAAACAGACGGACAGACAGACAGACAGACAGACAGACAGACAGACAGACAGACAGACAGACAGACGGACAGACAGACGGACGGACATCGCTAAATCGAATCTCCTAGTGACTCTGATCATTATACCCGACACACTCTGTGTCAAGGGTATATTGCGTTTGTGTGGTTGTGTGTAACACCCAGAACCAGTCGAGATAGACCATACAAAATGTATATAGAAATGATCAGCGTCACCAGGAGATTCGATTTAGCGATGTCCGTCCGTCTGTCCGTCTGTATATCCGTCTGTCTGTTTGTATACAGTTATCTTATCGAAGGAGTTGAGCTATCTCGAGAATGGACCCGATCGGACCATTTTTAGGGATACCTCCAGTACTAGAGTCTGTTACGAAAATCACAAAAACTGCTCTTAAAGCGAAGTTTTTCAAGATATTTTGATGAAATTTGATAGTTGAACATATTTGAAGTCAATTTATTCAATTTCAAAACATTGGAAAAGTGGGCGTGGCCGAAGGGCGTTTTTCAAAACTTGCCTCCTATACCCGAATTTCAAATGGGACTTGAACGAAATTTGGCAGTTATGCTTCCTTTGTAGCCATAAACATCCTCTCCAAAAAATTTTTTGATAGGTCCATTATTAAGGGTACCTCCAGTACTAGCCCAAGTAGCAAAATAGGTCGAAAATTGGTAAATTCTTACCTATATTAGGTCAGAATATTTACTTGACCTAACCTAAATAGGTCGAAATTACGTCGATTCGACGTCGAGTCGACGTAAGTGGGGAATAGATTGGAAGTCGATTGGCGGTAATAATAGGTCATAATAGGGCATTTCGACTTCAAAGTCAGGGCGAAAAGAAGTCCGTTTACCTAATATTAGTCGAAAAGAAGTCGCAATGACCAATTTTCGACCTAATTGGACTTATGAGTAAAACGAAAGAGAACGTAAAAGGAAACGAAAAAAGTGAGAGAGAGAGTAACAGAGAAAGATATAAATACATAATATCTTACTCAGTCATTCGTATTACTCGAAAGCAGAAATGAACGAGAGATTTTCTTCTTCGTGTGTCTTAAGAAATAAATAATAAATAAAATATGGACTTCATTAAAAATTATTTTGCGCTTAATAAGTCCCAAAAACATATGCCCGCTGAGATTTTTCGTGAAAGTGTTCCTTCTACTTCTTCATTTTTAAGGGGCTTTCTCATTGATGGAAATTAAATAAATATTGCTTGAAAAAAATTGTTTTTCTTAAAGAAAAAACATATGCAGAAGAATAATTCTCAATTTGCCATTCGAAAAATATGGCGGAGCTCGACCTATTTTGACTTATTTCGACTTTAAAGTCAAACCGACTATGAAGTCCAAAAATCAAGTCCGCTCGACTTTGAAGTCGAAGCATGCAACAAAATAAGTCAACTTTTGACCCTATTTCGCCCTATAAGTCAAACGGACTTTAAAGTCGAATTTTAGTCAAAAAATTGGTCTGTTTGCCTTGAAAAATTACCTAATTTGGAATTCAAAGTTAAGTCAATTTTAAGTCACTCAATAGGGAATTTTTTACCTATTTTCGACCAAAAATCGACTTGGAAGTCGAAGCGACTTTGAAGTCATGAAATAGGTAGAATAGAGGTAATTTGGACCTTCGAAACGGACTTTTAAGTTAGGTCATATTTAAGGCCGGAAAATAGGTCAGAAATAGGGTATTTTCAACCAAAATAGGTCGATTCGACTTGCTGCTGGTCGAATCGCTCTATTTTGCTGCTTGGGAGGGTCTGTCACAAAAATCTCAAAACTGCCCCAAAACCGGATTTTTTTGAGATATTTTACTGAAACTTAGAATTTGAACGTATATTAAGGCCTCCGATTAGAAAACAAAAAAATGGGAAAAGTGGGCGTGGCAAAAGGGCGGTTTTCATAAAGAAGTTCAATAAAAGTCGGTATATGGGGCCCCTAATGGCCTTAAACACCACTTGATATTAAAAATTATTTGAAGATGTTAGTCTGTGTCGGGTATTTTATTGTCAGGCTCGCCTGAATATAACACCCTTACTTGTTTCTATATATATTTTGTATGGTCTATCTTGACTGGTTCTGGGTGTTACATACAACCACACAAACGCAATATACCCTCGACACAGAGTGTGTCGAGTATAAAAATGCATCAACATATTACATGTGTATCCCAAGCAGCAAAATAGAGCGATTCGACCAGCAGCAAGTCGAATCGACCTATTTTGGTTGAAAATACCCTATTTCTGACCTATTTTCCGGCCTTAAATATGACCTAACTTAAAAGTCCGTTTCGAAGGTCCAAATTACCTCTATTCTACCTATTTCATGACTTCAAAGTCGCTTCGACTTCCAAGTCGATTTTTGGTCGAAAATAGGTAAAAAATTCCCTATTGAGTGACTTAAAATTGACTTAACTTTGAATTCCAAATTAGGTAATTTTTCAAGGCAAACAGACCAATTTTTTGACTAAAATTCGACTTTAAAGTCCGTTTGACTTATAGGGCGAAATAGGGTCAAAAGTTGACTTATTTTGTTGCATGCTTCGACTTCAAAGTCGAGCGGACTTGATTTTTGGACTTCATAGTCGGTTTGACTTTAAAGTCGAAATAGGTCAAAATAGGTCGAGCTCCGCCATGTTTTTCGAATGGCAAATTGAGAATTATTCTTCTGCATATGTTTTTTCTTTAAGAAAAACAATTTTTTCAAGCAATATTTATTTAATTTCCATCAATGAGAAAGCCCCTTAAAAATGAAGAAGTAGAAGGAACACTTTCACGAAAAATCTCAGCGGGCATATGTTTTTGGGACTTATTAAGCGCAAAATAATTTTTAATGAAGTCCATATTTTATTTATTATTTATTTCTTAAGACACACGAAGAAGAAAATCTCTCGTTCATTTCTGCTTTCGAGTAATACGAATGACTGAGTAAGATATTATGTATTTATATCTTTCTCTGTTACTCTCTCTCTCACTTTTTTCGTTTCCTTTTACGTTCTCTTTCGTTTTACTCATAAGTCCAATTAGGTCGAAAATTGGTCATTGCGACTTCTTTTCGACTAATATTAGGTAAACGGACTTCTTTTCGCCCTGACTTTGAAGTCGAAATGCCCTATTATGACCTATTATTACCGCCAATCGACTTCCAATCTATTCCCCACTTACGTCGACTCGACGTCGAATCGACGTAATTTCGACCTATTTAGGTTAGGTCAAGTAAATATTCTGACCTAATATAGGTAAGAATTTACCAATTTTCGACCTATTTTGCTACTTGGGATATAGCTTATAGCTTTCAGAAAACATAATGCCGTTCAATTCAATATTATAGTTCTAAAATCAAGTATATTGTTTCAAATATATGTAGGGAGGAAAAAGTAAGAGTCAAAATATTATTATTACTCAAAAACGTGGTCAAATATGAAAATATTTACAAAATGGAGAGGTGATAACTTTCTGCAAACGATGTGGGAAAATGTCTTTCCAAAGGCTTTCGGTTTCAGCAATAGCTTTTAATATAAGCCCACACATTATCAATTATGGGGCTCTCTCCAGCTAAGACATGGTGTGCCCAAAATGGACAAAAGAGGAAAATTTTTAAGTTCTGAACTGAATATTTTTAAACAGTTTTTTATACCTTTTTTACAGTTTTGGATAAAGAAAAGGTTAAACCAATTTTTTTAAGATCCGAAATCTCTCTGAATTCAACAAATTTTCGCTTAAGAGATATGGGGACGTTTCCCATAACTTCATCTTCATGGCATTGCCCGATGATTGAGCGGAATTAAGAATATATCTATACATATACAGGGTGTCCCAAACTCAATCGACAAAACTTAAGGTGGTGATATGGAGGGTCCAAACGGGTCCAAACGGACCAAAAATTGTATGGGAGGGGGTCGCAACAGCATCCCTGAGGTTTTAGAAGCGAAAAACCATATTTTCGTTTTAACGCTGGTGCTCCTCATCTACAGGCCGTAATTTCATAATCAGATATGCTATGATACGCTTGTCGGTTTTCCTAAAACACTGCATACCACGATTTTAATATAATTAAATTTCTTTTTGACTTTTTCTGCCATCAAAGTCAAAAATTGCGTATTTTTTATTTTTAAATTTAAAGTTGTTCATTTTATAAGAAATACGATCGAGCCTCTTTTTATACCCAGCGTAAGCAGGGTATATTAGTTTTGTGCGAATCTTGTAATAGCCAGAACTAAGCTCCGTAGATATAGACATATATATATATTCTTGATCAGGATCAAAAACTGCATCGATTTAGGCATGTCCGTCAATCCTTCCGTCTGTGGTCGGATCTCCTCCGAAACTGCTGGACCAACCAAGTCGAAATTTGGCACACTGGTATATCGGGATCCGAGTATGATCTTAACTAAAAATGGGAGACATCCGCCCACTGCCACGCCCAAAAATGAATTTAATGTTTTTTTCAGTAAAATGCTGATATTTGGTGAACTGGTAAACTACGAAAAGGGACATTTCCTGGGAAAAAATGGATACTGTCCTCCTCGAGCCACGCCCACAAATAAGGGTTTATCGTAACTTGTGAAGTAAAATGCGTAGAATCTTCAAATTCGCAACATAGGTTGACCAAGGTGAACGAAAGGTTCAGGAAAAAATGTATGTAGCCCGCCCACTGCCACGCCCACTAACGGAGATTTTTCAACATAGTGCGCCAATAATGTCGGGTAGATACCACGGTTGCCTATAATAAGCTACGTAATTGATGCAAAATTATGGTTTATAAAAAATTCTTTTGTAAAATTGACTCCCAGAAAAGTTATTTTAATGAAACTTATTGAGCAAAAGAAAAATCTAAGAAATTAAAATATTTCTGGAATAGTTTTTTTGTTGTACATATTCGCCTCAAAGTATGCTCACTAGTTTTGACAAATTCTTTCCAGGCCTCTAGCTTCTTAGGCGTCCAAGATGGACCCCCTTCCCAAACAATTTTTGGTACTTTTCGACTTTTCTAATCCTAAGTTTTATTGAAATATTTCGAAAAAATCCGATTTTGGGGCACTTTTGAGATTTTTGTGACAGACCCTAGTACTGGAGGTACCCTTAATAATGGACCGACCAAAAAAATGTGGGGAGGATGTTTGTGGCTACAAACGAGGCATAAGTGCCAAATTACGTTCAAGTCACATTTGAATTTCGGGTGTAGGAGAGAATTTTCGAAAAACGCCCTTCTCCCACGCCCACTTTTCCAATTTTTTGAATTCATAGTAATTGCCTTTAAACATGTTCAAATACCAAATTTCATCAAAATATCTTGAAAAATTTCGATTTTAGAACAGTTTTTGTGATTTTCGTAACCGACCCTAGTACTGGAGGTACCTCTAAAAATTGTCCGATCGGGTCCACTCTAGAACTTGTTCTTACTCATGTCCCCGTGAGCACACATACCAAATTTTGTCGAGATAACTCAACTCCTTCGATAAGAAAACTGTATACAAACAGACGGACAGACAGACGGACATGGCTAAATCGAATCTCCTGGTGACGCTGATCACTTCTATATATATTTTGTATGGTCTATCTCGACTGGTTCTGGGTGTTACAAACAACCACACAACCGCAATATACCCTTGACACAGAGTGTGTCGGGTATAAAAACAGGAAGAAAACAAAAGGGACCCTATAGATTGTTCCATTCTAAAACTACAGACAGATATTGAGGCTCCTATCCAAACTAACTCCTTTTTATTCTAAATACTAGAATGTAGTAAATTCCATTAAATTCTTCTGTAATGGTGTTCTCTCACAAAAATTCTGTTAAATGGAAATCGGTTTGTGTCTTTGACAACAATCGGTCGTTTTGATTATTGTATTTGCTAAAATTTTTTATACCCGACACATTGCGTCGAGGGTATATTGCAGTTGTATGTAACACCCAGAACCAGTCGAGATAGACCATACAAAATGTATGTATGTATATGAAAATTATCAGCGTCACCAGAAAATACGATTTAGACATGTCCGTCGGTCCGTGTGTCTACAGTTTTATTATCGAAGGGGGTCAGCTATCTTGACGAAACTTGGTATGCGTATTTGCGGGGACATGAGTAAGATCAAGGTCGAGAATGGAACCGATCGGACCAATTTTAGGGTACATCGAGTACAAGGGTATGTAATGAAAATCTTAAAAACTGCCTTTTCAAGATATTTTAGTGAAATTTTATAGTGGAACATATACATACTCAGGTCGCCAGTGTTATTTCTGAAAATTGAAAAAGTAGGCGTGTCAGAAGAGCGTTTTTCGAAAGTTGTCTCCTACACCTGAAATGCAAATAGGACTTGAACGACAACTGGGATGCATGCTTCCTTTGTAGCTATAAACATCCTCCCCAAAAATTTACTTGATCGGTCCATTATTAAGGGTACCTCCAGTTCTACGGTCTGTCACAAATATCCCAAAACTGGCCCCAAATCAGGTTTTTTTTCCAAATATTTCATTGAATTTAGAATTTGAGCGTTTATATGTATAAGCCTCCGTTATGTATGTTGGAGGGGATGCCAATTAGGCCGTTTACCCGCCCGTTGTGATACCACGAGGGGTTTTTCTTGTGTTTCTGTGAGTGTATGTATTTTTATGTTGTCTGCCCCTGACATGCGATTTTTGAAAAACCAGTGCTAGGCTTGGAATATTACACCCCGTTTCGCCTGTGCCGGGAATCGAACCTCGGACCCGGGATCAAGAGCATAGCACGCATTCCCTACGCTATCCTAGATCCACTAAGCCTCCAGTTAGAATTAAAATTTTTTTTTAAATTTGGCGTGGCAAATGGGTGGTTTTCATAAAGAAATTGGATAAGAGTCGGTATGTAGGGCACCCCCTTATGGCCTTAAAAGTCTCTAAAATATTATTTCTAGACCCAGAAAGGTCATCGTTATTTTTAGTACGTAAAGGTCATCCTTCGTCGATTCGACTACGCCATTTTTTAAAGAAGTTTTTAAACCAGCCTGTGTACCTATACTCACAAAAATTTTTAGTTTACGTTTCCCTGATTATAAATATTTGATAAATAATAATACCAAGTAAATACTTTGCGGCCTTTTACTAATAAATAACAATATTAAAGCTAATCTTTTTTTTTTGGCTTTTTATGTAAAAGGTAAACAAGCGTTCCAGGGTTGATGGTCCTGTTTTTTGGGCGTATTTTGAAAATTATATAAATATGTGTGTCTGTGCCGGGTATTTTATTGTGAGGCTAGCCTGACTACAACACCCTTACTTGTTTTATATGAAGTATTTCATTTCTGTTTCATTTCTGACTGGAGAGACTGGAGAGAGCCCTTAATCAAACAAAACTTCCACAATTTTACAAACTTGCAATGATTTTAAAAAATTTTAACCAAGATTTTTTTACATTTAATTTGGAAGAAATTTGTTGGCCTAAGCATCATACATGAATGTGGATCGGTTTGGTTCGCTTGATTCGGCTCGGTTCGGTTCGGTTTGGTTAGGTTCGGTTCGCTCGGTTTCTTTCCAACATTGCAATTAGTTTGTTTTGAAATTTGTTTGAGTATGGTTCGGCCTGAGAGCAGCGGCAAAAAATCGCGTTTGAAATATAATTTTGTTAAATATTTTAAATTCCTTTTGATTTTTTGTTTAATAAATTATATATGTGTATAAAAAAAAAATCGTTACCATTTAATGGGAAATAAAAGCTATCGTTTAAGTCGAACCATTATTGTAACCTGCCACAAATGTGGCTTTGTTTGCAAAATTTTTAAAATATCATGTTGAAGTGATGGCAAAAATAAAATGTTTATAAGAGTTACACTGTTTAAATAGAAAGAGAGTGAAACAGGGAGAAAGGGGACGAATCAAATATGTAAGATTGGAATTCTGTGCATTCGATATATTCGAAAAAAAAAAAAAAAAAAATTAAATATTACAAAAATAATAATAATAATAATGTCTACGACTTTTGAAATTATTACTTTATCAGCTGTTCTTAGCCGTTATTTTAATTGTGCCAATATCAATTAATTGATTTTGTTTCTTGTGCGATAAATTCTACTTTATTTTCATTGTTTCCTTCATATCATCATAATCAATTTAAGACGAGTGCTTTCAACTGTGCCAATGGTGTCAGTAGACAGTTCAGTGATTTTTTTGTTTTAATAAATAAATTATTAATACGCTCATCAGTTTCATATTTTTATACGAGGATATTAAAAAAATATACTTATGCAGTCGCCCGAAAAGTATGCATGCAAAAATAATAAATATGTATAAAATACGTAAATAATATAAAAACTAAACAAAATACGTAGAGACATAGAGCAGAGTAAATAAATAAAAGAGTACCAATGAAATCTATCAAACCAAATGAAATTGTACAAAATTATACAAAAAAATTGGGATTCCTGCAGGCTCGCAAAATGTTTTCGAAAATTTTGCGATCGCAAATTTATATACATATAATACTGAACGAAACTGCCCAATTTTACCAAAAACTGTCCCCGTACTACACGATTGTGCAAATGAGAGAGATTTCTACAGAGTATTTGTCGTCTTCTTCTGTCAAAATCTCTCGCAATTGCGCAATCGTGTAGTACGGCGACAGTTTTTGGTAAAATTGGGCAGTGTTGGGAAGTTTCGGGATTTTTGACAGCTCAATGCGTAAAAAATGCGAAGCTGCATGAATCCCACTGGACCAATTGAGATGATTTCAACACAAAAATCTGATGGGAGAAAAATGATTTGATGGATCCTCAACGGATTTCTGGAGCTCATATTTTGAATCTTCCATTAAATTTTTAAAAATTATTTTTATTATTAATTAATTAATTAAATTTTTTGACTAAACTTGTGTGTGTTTGTTTTTTTTTTTTTTTTTCAACGATCCTCGATATTGGCTGGCTACTCTTTTGTCTTAAAGAAAAAAATCCCTTTTGATGAATTTACACTATGGATATGTTCAGCAGTGCTCAAAAATGCCACCAGTGGCAAAAATTTTTTTTTGCCTTTCACACACATAGAGTGTGTGAGCGATGTAGAAACAAATTTCAACTGCCGAACGAGGAGACCAATACAAGCATTAAATTATGAATGTGTGTTTTGAGCACCGCTGGATATGTTTATTATTTGTTATGCCCTCGTAATTTTCGAACTCCACTTTCAACTGTTATGCTTCTTTAATTCAAAGATTTAGCACTTTTCTTATCAACATTTGCAATTCCGCGCTATGGAATTAATAAAAAAATTTCTCTCATTAAATTCAAATCGCGTGCAGTGCACAACCGAACAAGGCGAGAGGGAAAAATGTGAATAAATAAGTAAATAAATAGAAATGAAGGCAGCAACTCCTCATTTTTAATTTGGCAAAACGAATAAGAAGAGGTTTTGTGTCTAATTTTGAGTCGCTGAAGCAGATAATTTCTTGCGGGCCATCGTTATCGTTATCGTTTAATGCGCTTATTAATCGATTTTCGGTCAGTGTTTTCGCACAATTGTTGCTCTTGATTGATCGATGTGTTTTCTTTTGTAATTTAAAAATTTCCCCCAATTTCCTACGAATTGAGTTCTCTCTCCTCTCTCTCAGGTACTCTTTCGCACTCTCTACATCTTTCTCTGCTTCTCTCTATTATTGCCTGATGTGTATTTTTTTGAAAAATCCTTTTTTCGTATTGCCTCTCATCGTGCGCAATTCTTGATTTCTTGGTATCAACTGTAAAAAACTCATTTAGCAAACTGCCTACCTGTGCACGCCATGTGAATCCTTCAATGGAATGCCGCATCTTAACTTATCCTGGCTAACTGCCTGCGTTGCTGTGTACCTCTGCCGTTGCCTCTCTATCCGTCTATCCATCGTAGCGTCTGCCTGTGAGTTGCCCTTTTCAATTGCCATGCCGTCAAAGAAGACACAGCTGTGTCCAACGTTGCACATTGCCTGTGGCTACTTAGAACGCACGAAGCACACACACACACACATACTTTATATTGAAAACAGGAATTCCTTTGAAGAATCTTTCCGAAAACAAAAACAAAAATAAGAAAAAGGAAGTTGAAATTGAAATTGAAGAGAGAAAAAAACCAAATTTTTTCGCTCTTTTCTACCCTGACCAAGGCGTGAGCATTGCCAGACGCTGTTTATCGGAATTTTATTATGTTGCATTTTATCCTGGTTGCACCTAGATGCTTGAAATCAGTTCCATTCAATTTAATTTAATCGCTCCATTCCACCTAACTGGCGCTTTGGGATAACGCATACGAACACGATCCATCCCCACTAGCGAATCCAATCCCGCACTATTTTCTTTATATATAATTTATGCGGGATTATTTACGCGGTATCCGCGAGATTTACGGGATTGAAAAAACACCGCACTATAGCCAGAAGTGAAGATTATTCTTCAAAACAAAAAAAATTTCTCCGCCAAAATATTCAAGCGCAGCTTTTCAGTTTCTCAATAAAATTCAAAAAGTGCCTTGAAATTGGAAAATGCCTCATAACATACAAGGGCCATTGAATCGATTCAATATTTTTCTCTGCTGTTTTCTGAAACACATAAAAAAGTAGGACGTATGTATAGAGTTCGGTTGATTTCATAGCGAAATAACAATATTTGTGATATAAAAAACCCAAAAAATAAAAAAAATATCCTAGGAATAGAGGAGCTAAAAACAAAAATGTTTTTTTTTTATCTTCGAACAAGATTTTCGAAATGAAAAAAGGATTTTTCTTTTGCATTGAAAAAAAAAGTAAAAAAAAAAACAATAATCTTCAGTGAAGATATTTTCTTTCGGTTGGTCAGATTTTTTGGAAAATGAACCTTGCAAGCTGCAAAATATTTACAACAGGTCATATCTTTTTAACAGGTTGGCTGATAAGTCCCCGGTCTGACACATAGATGGCGTCGCTAGTATTAAATGCATATTATTTTTATATAGTGGCAACCTTCAAATGATTCGTGTCAAAATTTGACGTCTGTAAGTCAATTAGTTTGTGAGATAGAGCGTCTTTTGTGAAGCAACTTTTGTTATTGTGAAAAAAATGGAAAAAAAGGAATTTCGTGTTTTGATAAAATACTGTTTTCTGAAGGGAAAAAATACAGTGGAAGCAAAAACTTGGCATAATAATGAGTTTCCGGACTCTGCCCCAGGAAAATCAACAATAATTGATTGGTATGCAAAATTCAAGCGTGGTGAAATGAGCACGGAGGACGGTGAACGCAGTGGACGTCCGAAAGAGGTGGTTACCGACGAAAACATCAAAAAAATTCACAAAATGATTTTGAATGACCGTAAAATGAAGTTGATCGAGATAGCAGAGGCCTTAAAGATATCAAAGGAACGTGTTGGTCATTTCATTCATCAATATTTGGATATGAAAAAGCTCTGTGCAAAATGGGTGCCGCGCGAGCTCACATTTGACCAAAAACAACAACGTGTTGATGATTCTGAGCGGTGTTTGCAGCTGTTAACTCGCAATACACCCGAGTTTTTGCGTCGATATATGACAATGGATGAAACATGGCTCCATCACTACACTTCTGAGTCCAATCGACAGTCGGCTGAGTGGACAGCGATCGGTGAACCGTCTCCGAAGCGTGGAAAGACTCAAAAGTCCGCTGGCAAAGTAATGGCCTCTGTTTTTTGGGATGGGCATGGAATAATTTTTATCGATTATCTTGAGAAGGGAAAAACCATCAACAGTGACTATTATATGTCGTTATTGGAGCGTTTGAAGGTCGAAATCGTGGCAAAACGGCCCCATATGAAGAAGAAAAAAGTGTTGTTCCACCAAGACAACGCACCGTGCCACAAGTCATTGAGAACGATGGCAAAAATTCATGAATTAGGCTTCGAATTGCTTCCCCACCCACCGTAGTCTCCAGATCTGGCCCCTAGCGACTTTTTCTTGTTCTCAGACCTCAAAAGGATGCTCGCAGGGAAAAAATTTGGCTGCAATGAAGAGGTGATCGCCGAAACTGAGGCCTATTTTGAGGCAAAACCGAAGGAGTACTACCAAAATGGTATCAAAAAATTGGAAGGTCGTTATAATCGATGTATCGCTCTTGAAGGGAACTATGTTGAATAATAAAAACGAATTTCGACAAAAAAATGTGTTTTACTTTGTTAGACCGGGGACTTATCAGCCAACCTGTTATATATGTATAATATACATTGTATATGTATACAGCATAAAAGTTAAGAAACTAAAAATTTTGTATTAATTTTATTAATCCGCGGATCCCGCGGGATTTAGATGATCAATTGAAAATTGGATTCCCTAATCCCCACTAATATCATCGTCGTCATCGCCGTCCATCCAAGGGGTTGTAACGAATTTTGATTGCGATTTTAGCAAGAAGCTTTAAGCTGTCAACTTGAAGAAAGTTTTTCATCAAATTTTTCGGAAGCATAAAATATTAAAAAGCATGATATAAAAAAGCCAATGAGCAGATCCTTATTTTAATAGCGAAAAAAGTTTCCTTTCTCCTCTTTAATGTCAGTAGTAAAATGCTGGGATGTGAAATATGTCATAAAAATATGTACATACGTTGATTTTCTCTGCAATGACAGGGGAATTCATGTTCAGATTTCAATTTAATATTTCAATTTCAATAATTACGGTCCTTCTCACAGCACTGGGAAAGTACAGCTTAGAGTCGGTCCCAACTTGGCTTCAACGAGTAAGAATATCTCTCAATGGGGTAAATGTGTTTGTCTACCTAGTAGTGATGTTGCGAATATTCGCATTCGCATTCGCGAATATTCGCATATTTCTGGACTTTCGCCTTCGAAAAATTTTATGCGAATATTTTGAGAGTATTAACGTTCGAAAAATATACAAATCCTATGGATGTTATATATTTCTTTTATATAGATTGATTTGATATGTGTATTGATTTGTAGATTTCAAAACAATATTAAAAAGTTATTTAAAAAAGGCTTGGAGAACAAATTTAAATTCATTTTCCTTACGAAAACAGATTAATTAAATAACTTTTTTTTGGATCATAGTGCAACACTCTAACAAAAAATGCATATGTGGGGTATACACGGCACGTCAGCTGTCAAAACCAAAGCATAGATAAGTGGCGATTAATTTAAAACTGAACATTCGCATTCGCGAATATCGGCGACAGATATTCGCATTTGCATTCACATTCGCGAATGTTAAAAAAACCCCATTCGTAACATCACTAGTAGGTACCTACTTGGTGGGAATCAGTGCTAGCCAATAAATGTTATTTAGAGAGAATCGAATCGATTTTTTAAACAGTAAAAATATTCCCTAGTAAAACGTTTTAATCGATTTGTCGCGTTTAACCCTCTACCGCATATGAACCCATATATAAACCCATGTAGAGTGGGTACGTTCTATAGTACGAATGCAAATTTTTTTTTGCTATTCGATTATACGAATAACTGTATGTTTTGAAAGCGTTTGTTTGTTTTTCTTTAAATGGATGAGTTCCTACGAAGTTTTATATCGAAGTGCGATTTGATATTTTTAAAATGTTTAACAAAAAAAGCGACAAAAAGAGGTTAATTTCTTTAAAAATTTTGTTCTGTTATTTATTTTGTTTTAAATAAAAAATAACATTCAATAAACTACGCGCATGTGGTTTATTCATAAAAAATATAAGGAAAATTTGTGTCCAATAATGCGAATTTTCCAACATTACGAAAGAATTAGGAATCATCCTGATGAAGGCGGGCGATACGTATAGAGCAATATACAAATAAAGCGATTGAAATAAAAGTTAGAATTCCGAACCGTTTTATTTCTTGATTACGAAAGTCATTGACACTACATATATAATTCGTACTATTGGGCGACCACTGTATAAACCAACAACGGAAACATGGAATATTTGTGGATGAAAAACGAAATATAAATAATTTTGAAGCCTCAGTATCGAATTTCTCTATATCGCGAATGTTCTGAGGGGGTTTTCGCTACATCATAGTGCCATTTTTATACCCGACACACTCTGTGTCGAGGGTATATTGCATTTGTGTGTGACACCCAACACCAGTAGAGATAGACCATACAAAATATATATAAAAATGATCAGCGTCACCAGGAGATTCGATTTAGCCATGTCCGTCCGTCCGTCTGTCTGTCTGTCTGTCTGTATACAGTTATCTTATCGAAGGAGTTGAGCTATCGCGACAAAATTTGGTATGCGTGCTCACGGGGACATGAGTAAGAACAAGTTCGAGAATGGAGCCGATCGGACCATTTTTAGGGGTACCTCCAGTACTAGGGTCTGTTACGAAAATCACAAAAACTGCTCTAAAATCGAAGTCCTTCAAGATATTTTGATGAAATTTGATATTTGAACATGTTTAAAGGCAAGTAATACGATTTCAAAAATTGGAAAAGTGGGCGTGGCAGAAGGGCGTTTTTTGAAAATTCTCTCCTACACCCGAAATTCAAATGGGACTTGAACGAAATTTGGCACCACTTATGCCTCGTATGTAGCCACAAACATCCTCCCCAAAAACTTTTTTCGATCGGACCATTATTAAGGGTACCTATAGAACTAGGGTCTGTCACAAAAATCCCAAAAATGCCTCAAAATCAGACTTTATTGAAATATTTCAATGAAACTTAGAATTTGAGCGTATATATAAGGGTCCGATTAGAATTCCAAAAAAATTTGAAAATTGGGCGTGGCAAAAGGGCGGTTTTCATCTATAAATTTAACAAAAGTCGGTATATGGGGCTCCTTATGCCCTTAAACACCTGTTGATATTAAAAATTATGTGTCTGTGTCGGGTATTCTATTGTCAGGCTCGCCTGACTATACACCCTTACTTGTTTTTTTTTGTATCAGTTAGAACTACATTTGTTTTGTTTGAGTCTAGTACTACAACTTCTTCATGTAAAAGAGAAATATTGAACAGTTTACGAGATATAGCCAAGAGTAAGTGCGCAACTTAGTTTTCGGCCAACTTTTTTTTTTTTAGATCGCTAAAAACCTCGCGCCAATCCGACTAAACCAAGTGTGAGGCATTGTTATACTCGTCGAGGAATCTCAGAAACTGCAGTCCCTTTCTCCGAAACATTTTATGTGTTGCCCAGTGTAATTGGAGTTATTTTATCAAAATTTTTAGCTAACTTTAAAAGTCGATTTTTGTTGAATAGATTTCGAAAACAATTAAAAAATAAAATTTTAAAAAAAATGCCCTCTAAAGATTTTTATACAAGCAACAAAATTTTCCTTTCAAAAGAAAGCCTTTTAAAATATTTTCTTTGAAAATGTAGCTTCATATGTTAATTAAAAAAATGTTATATAGGTATGTATATATTGTTTTTGTGTACCAAGACAATGGGATTGGACTGACACAATGTAAGATTAAAGGTGTTAGAACGCCTTGAGGTTTCTTTCTTTTCATTCTCCAGTTAAATTTTTTTTTATTTTTTATTTATTTTGATTTATTTATTTTCTTCCTTTTTTTCTGATGCTTCAGTCGCTTGTAAGTGAGCCTCACATAATAACATCCGATTGAAGTCGACTGTCGTCGGCCGTCGTCGTCGTCATCATCATTTATATCGTTCCTTATGTGTGCATTTGTCTATGACAAATTTCCTCCTTCTCATCTTACAATTCCCCCCCACTTGTGAATGTGGCGGTGCACTTTCATTGTCAACGGTACCGGTGAACCGTGCTCCCCATTTCGTCGGTGCACTGCTCACACGCACACACGCACACAGAGAACGAACGCACAGCACACCCCATAAATGGCTCCACACACGCGTGCTACTGATACACTCCTCCAGCCTTCAATTGTTTGGATTGTGCACTTCCGGGGATTTTCGTCGTGCCACGCCAGACATTGTTCTTTTTATGCTGCTGCTCGAGAGTATCTTATCTCCTTGCACGCTTTATATCTGATCATTTGTCGCATCGCCTCTTCTCATGTTTACATACATATTTCTTTTTATTCCAATTTTTTTTTTTTGTACTTAAAAAAAAACTTTTTTTCATCTCTTGGCTTTTGCTCCAATTGGGGCTCTGCTCGCCTGGTTTAGTTTTATTGGGGTAGGCCCAATCTGAGGGCTATTACAACGGTTTTATGTACGCATGTTTCTTCGCATTTACATACGTAGATATTTATGTATTATACATATATATGTAACGTTGAATGTAATGAGATGATTTCTGATGTTAAAGCATCTGCAGCATCTGTTGCTCATCCGTAAGAAGACATTGACATTCAACACAACGGAGTTCAGCGTTCAACTTGCGTTCGTTTGTTTGTCATTTATTATCATTTATTTATATAGCGATTTCTTTTGCCTTCTTTAATAAATAAATACATACATACATATGTAAGTATATGCAAGAGGAAAGAAACCCCAAAGAAAGAAGCATAGTAAAAAGAAAATCGATGTATAGCGAAGAAGACGCATGCATCAATCTCAATCAAGTGCTTTCGGAAAGAGGAATCAAGGAACAGAGACCGAGAGCTACTACGAAAAATAGCGAGAGAACGACTGAAAGAGGGAAAGAGAAATATGTATATTAGAAAGGCAGAGAGAGTGCGAGCGAGAGAGACCCGGAAAGAGAGAAAGAGAGAAAGAGAGAGAGAGAGAGAGAGAGAGAGGAGAGAGAGAGAGAGAGAGTGAGAGAGAGAGAGTGAGCATGAAAGTGGGAGAAGAGCGCGGGGTGTAGAGTTTGGTTTAATGTAAATTTTTTGCGGTTTTAAAGTTTGTTTACATCTCTGAGGTTTTCGTTTTCTCTTTTTTATATTATTATTATTATTTTATTATTACTACATATAACAAAAGTATAAACAGTTAGACCCCCACATCCAGTATGGGGTCAATTATTTGCAGTAAAATATCGTGGGTTCATTTTTCACTCTTCAATCTGATACTTTTTTTTATGTCGGACTGGAGTCTTTAGAGAAAAAAAAAGGTGAACACCTAAAAATTAATTTCCTTTGTGATCTGATGTTCGCGGATAGGAGTGTTTACATTGCTTTCACAAAATTCCATTACTTTTCCGTTAGTTTACTATTGATTTTGTTTGGTCATTTAAATCTGTAACAAATAACTTACTTGATCTACATCTGAACCAAAAAGAATTTTTTTTTTTTTTTTTCATTTTATTAATTATATGCATAGCTATGTTATTTATAATTTTTCGTTAAGAGATCAGGCTGAGCAATCAGTTCTTTCCTTAAGGTTTCCAACCTTAGAGATAAAGATAAAGGCAATTGCTAACATTTCCTTTACTTCCGAATGGCATCTTTATATTTCTCTATAGGAGAAAATCGTTTCTCAACTCAACGCAATTAAAAGTGGTATAATGAAAAAAAAAAAAAACAATAACAAACTTTAATCATCCTTAAACTTTATTCCCACTTCCTTCAATGACAAATATAATACGATAAATATACTTGACATTTAAGAGGAAAATAAAATTTTGTGCAGCAATAAACAGAATAAAAAGAATAAACAAAAAGAGGAAGCAGGAAAACAAGGAGAAAACGTTGTCTCTTGCAAATTTTGTTGCATTTGGGGCACAGAATTTCTGGCGAAATTGTGCAAATACTTGTCTTCGTTCAAAACTTTTTGAGTAGATGAAAATTATTGGACCGGAATATTGCCGAGACTGAAAAATGAGAAATCGACAAAAAATTAAACTTTTTTGCAGTCGAAATTGAAAAGGGTACATATAGGGGAGAGAGAAACAGATAGACAGAGAGAGAGAGAGAGAGACAGAAAAAGAGAGAGAGACAGAAAAAGAGAGAGAGACAGAAAAAGAGAGAGAGAGACAGAAAAAGAGAGAGAGAGACAGAAAAAGAGAGAGAGAGACAGAGAGAGATAGGCAGAGAGAGATAGAAAGAGAGACAGAGATAGAAAGAGAGACAGAGCGAGAAGATAGACAGACACAGAGAGAGATAGACAGACACAGAGAGAGATAGACAGATAGACAGAGGGAGAGAGAGAGAGAGAGAGAGAGAGAGAGAGAGAGAGAGAGAGAGAGAGAGAGAAAGAGAGAGAGATCGAGAGAGACGGATAGAAAAAAGGGATAGAGAGACGGATAGATAGACGGATAGAGATAGAGATGGATAGAGATAGAGCTAGAGAAAGAGCTACAGAGAGAGAGCTAGAGAGAGGGGTTGAGAAATAGATAGAGAGTGATAATGAGAGCGTAATGGGGAGAAAGAGAAAGGGTGTGATATGGAGAGTTAGAGTGCGGAAAGAGAGAAATAGAGTGGAGTAAGAGATTGATAGAGATAGAGATAGATAGAGATAGATAGAGCAAGAGAGATAGATAAAGAGAGCTACTAAAGAGCCAGATAAAGAGAGCGAAAGGGAAAGAGACAACAGAGCCGGAGCCAGGGGGTGCGGGGTATGCTCAGCATGCCCAAGACATCGCTCAGCATGCCTGAATCATATAGGAAATTCTATTTTCAAAAAATCATAAATAGTATTATTGGATTTCGTTCAATAAAAAGGTTTATCGGGGAATATGATTTTGTTTCTTTTTATACCCAGCGTAAGCGGGGTATATTAGTTTTGTGCAAATCTTGTAACAGGGAGAATTAAGCTCCGGAGATATAGACAGATATATATAGAAATGATCAGGATCAAAAACTGAATCGATTTAGACATGCCCGTCTGTCCGTCCGTCCGTCCGTGGTCGGATCTCCTCCGAAACGGCTGGACCAATCAAGTCGAAATTTGGCACAAAATAATATCGCGGTCCGAGTATGATCCTAAGTATAAATGGGAGACATCCGCCCACTTCCACCCGCACAATTGAATTTAATGTGTTTTCAGTAAAATGCCTTGCGAACCACTCAACACATTTCATTCATATTTGGTGCACTGGTAAACTACGAAAAGGGACATATCCTGGAAAAAATGGACGCCGTCCTCCCCGAGCCACGCCCACAAATAAGCCCAAAAATAAGGGCTTATCGTAACTTGTGAAGTTAAAGGCGTAGAAGCTTCATATTCGCAACATAGGTTGACCAAGGCGAATGAAAGGTGTAGGGAAATAATTTATGTGGCCCGCCCACTGCCACGCCCACAAATAGAGAAGCAAAACATAGTGCGCTCATAATGTCGGGACGCTGGGTATTTCAAAGTCGGGCTTGGCCGACTTTAGCTTTCTTACTTGTTTTTGCTTATTTTTGGATGCTCAGCATGCCCAGACTTTGCGTTCTGGCTACGGCTCTGAGAGACAATGATAGAGAAAGTGTCAAAAAGAGAGAGAAACAGAGTGAAAGACGTTGGGAGACGTAGGGAGAAAATAACGATAAGGACGACAAGGTGAGAAAGATAGAAAGAAGAAGCGAAAGAAGATAAGGAGGAGAAATAGATAGAGATATAGATTGAAATTGAGAGAGTTTGAGAGATTTTAATAGACGTATAAAAATATAAAAAGTAAGAAACATAGAAAATGAGCGATTGAGAGAGTTTTATAGAGACGAGAAGGAGTTAAGATAAACTTAGAAAGACTGAAAGGAAAACAGAGAAAAAGAATAATTGTGAATCAATTGAAATTCCGTTCTGGTGATGCAAACACTTTGCCTATATGTGTAACTGTAAGGTTAGGGTCAAAGGGAATTTTTTTTTAGTGATTATGACTTTGAAGGACTGTCTCTACTAAAATTTTCAATCAAATACAATATTTTCGTACACATTTATTGTATGTATGTATTTTCATAAAGCTACACTAATCATTGAAGGAACAGGCCTATTTAGATGGTAATCTAAGATAAAAAAAAACCAACAGCCAAAATAAAATACCTGCACACGAAATAAGCTAATCATTATCACACGTATATGTACATATGTAAGGCTATAAATAATTTGCTTTGATGAGCTTCCACCCTTTTGTCTACATGCTTTTTCTGCACCATGTTTTACGAGTATTTACGATATTTCGTAAAACAAGCGCCTGTGAATGGCATCCCAAAGTAAATATTCGAAAAGGATTTTGTATCTCTATGTCAACTTGCAGCGCCTCATCCGTTTCGTCCATATCAGCCACTTTTGACATTTATGAAAAATCGTTTTTTAAAGTATTTGTTCGCCTGGCGCCCGGTTTTCTTGTGGGCTTCCTTGACATTAAAATGCCAACAAATCATGGTTACTCCAATGTCACTGGTAGAAGTATCGGAGGACTTCCTCTCTCCCTCTCTGTCGCTTCGTGTCTCGCTGTGCGTGTGAGTATGAGCCAGTGAGCAATGGGTGCTGGTTTATCGTAAATTTTTTTTTAGATACGAGTATATGTATGTACCTACTGAGATTCGTAGGAAAATTTCGTGTCATTTCATATTTTCTATCTACATATTTGCCTATCATCAAATACACGCCACTCTAGCCCACTTAAATCGAGTTAAAGTTTATGTTAAAGCAATAACTTTTCCTTTGATATTTTTCCATTCCCAAGGTAAGTGCTCCCGCAGCTATAGGGAGCGCGGAAGCGAGAAAAGGAGAAAGCAGAGAAGGCTAGAATATTAATTACGATTATTTACCATCAATTTGTTTTGCGTATGTTTTAACTTAGCACGACTTTGCCCCCTAATGGGATTGTGTGTTGTGTTTCGATTCTCATTCTGACTTTGGCTCTATTTTAATTTATCTATACAATAAGAGCACATTTATTTGTTATAGGAAATTTTATTTCGCATTTAAGAGAGCGGTGGGGAATAGTTGAATTTCGAGAAGTTTTACTTCGGTATGTAGAATCGGTTTTTTTTTTTTATTGTTTTGGCAGCATTTCTGAATCCTTTTTATTCCCGACACGCTCTGTGTCGAGGCTATATTGCGTTTGTGTGGTTGTGTGTAACACCCAGAACCAGTCGAGATAGACCATAAAAAATATATATAGAAATGATCAGCGTCACCAGAAGATTCGATTTAGACATGTCCGTCCGTCTGTCCGTCTGTTTGTATACAGTTTTCTTATCGAAGGAGTTGAGCTATATTGATGAAATTTGGTATGCGTGCTAACGGGGACATGAGTAAAAACAAGTTCGAGAATGGACTCGATCGGACCATTTTTAGGGGTACCTCCAGTACTAGGGTCTGTTACGAAAATCACAAAAACTGCACAAAAATTACTATGAATTCAAAAAATTGGGAAAGTGGGCGTGGGAGAAGGGCGTTTTTCGAAAATTCTCTCCTACACCCGAAATTCAAATGTGACTTGAACGAAATTTAGCACTTATGCCTCGTTTGTAGCCACAAACATTCTCCCCAAATTTTTTTTGGTCGGTCCATTATTAAGGTTACCTTCAGTACTAGGGTCTGTCACAAAAATCTCAAAAGTGCCCCAAAATCGGATTTTTTCGAAATATTTCAATAAAACTTAGGATTAGAGCGTGTATCTAAGCCTCCGATTAGATTTCAAAAAAATTGGAAAAGTGGGCGTGGCAAAGGGGCAGTTTTCATAAAGAAATTTAACAAAAGTCGGTATATGGGGCCCCTTATGGCCTTAAACACTTCTTGATTTTAAAAATTCTTTGAACATATGTGTCTGTGTCGGGTATTCTATTGTCAGGCTCGCCTGACTATAACACTTTTACTTGTTTATATTCAGAAGGAGTTGATGAATCACTTCAAAGAGCCAAAATGGTTGTTATTTGAATGGATAACGTTCGCGAAGACGCAAAAAAGAAAAGTAAAAGTTTTACCGTAAAAAAGTAAGGATGTTTGGTCATTTCAGCCTGATAATACACTACCCGACACCATATTAAATTAGTAAAGAGCTTGAAATTCGCTCATTTCGGCAATTTGCATTAGAAAACCGTAGTTCGCGCTTACGCCGAAATGAGCGAATTGCAAGCTCTTTACTAATTTTATACTCTTTGGTAAAAGGTTTTTCGTGAGAATAAATTAAATCATGTAACGGTTTACAAAGAAGCAAAAACTTTAGACATCATCAAGCTATCACGAAAATTTGAGATCCCAGAAATTTTTTTAATGCCTTTTACAACAGACCCTAGCATTGTGGAGGTCTCCTTAAAAATGTTCCGATCAGGTCAATTTAATTAGGCTTAATCACAGAGTTTCTTCCAATACAATCTCATGTTTCTAGTTCTACCCATAAAAACTGCACATAAATATTCTAAGAAAGAGAGAAAAAGGGAGAGAGAGAGAGAGGGAGGGAGAGGGTGGGAGAGAGAGAGATAGGGAGAGAGAGAGAGGGAGAGCGAGAGGGAGAGCGAGTGGGAGAGTGAGTGGGAGAGTGAGTGGAGAGTGGGAGAGAGAGAGGGTGAGAGAGGGTGAGAGAGAGGGTGAGACAGAGGGAGAGACAGAGGGAGAGAGAGAGGGAGAGATAGAGGGAGAGAGAGATGGTGAGAGAGAGAGGGGGAGAGGGAGGGAGAGAGAGAGATAAAGAGATAAAGAGAAATATAAAAAGAGATAAAGAGAAATAGAAAGAAATAGATAGAAATAGATTGAAATAGATAGAAATAGATAGAAGATAGACAGAAGATAGACAGAAGATAGACAGAAGATAGACAGAAGATAGAAATATATATAATATTATATATATATATATAATATATAAAAACTTAGCTTTAAAGCAGGATAACTAAAAATATTTCCAAAAATTTGTGGTTCTAATATTCAGTCAGATATCCTTTTCGTTAAATAGAGGATTTTAGTCGGGTCGGAACATATTGGACTAGTTTCTTTGAATTCCGCGGGTTAATTTTAACCCATACCGCTTTGAGGGCAGTTTTAAGGTATTTTATATTACTAATGTAATGTTTTTGGATTTGAATCTCTAATTTTTGCCAAAACTCCTCTTTAATGTTAAGATTGGATGAGTGTGGGGCATCTGAAGCACTCTGGGACAATTTTTAAGTCACCATTTCTTGACGATTCCAGCAATATGCTCAGGCTCATTATCTTTGTAGAAGTGATACGTCCCTGCTATACCTAACTTCCGCGCACTTTGGATTAAATTTTCTCGTAATATTTTCGAACAGTGGTTCTTAACCATAATTTCATCGATCAGGCATAGATTACCCACCCCAGCTGCCGAGCAAGGGCCCTTTGAAAATTCCTTTTTAGTTTTGTGAAAAAATTTTTCTCTGTGTAAAAATTAGAAATGTTTTTTTTGGGATTTTCTGTTGTATTAGGAATCAGCCAACGTTTGTTTCGTCTTCCTACCTTAATTAGTTTTTGAGATATTTAGAAAAATGTAAGTGCTAATTTTTGTTATTTGTACTAGCGGCATGAGTTTACAAAATGATGTTTCTGAACTTTGACCTCGTTGAGCACCCCCTAAATGACGTCCGATCGATCTAAATCTTTTCATTTCCCTTTTCTGTTGCCCTCTACTATATTTTGAGGTGGCGGATCGCAAAATGAAACGAACTTTTCAAATTTGGTCCATCCTACTGTACATACATGTTAGAGTTGTTGAATGCTGCTTTTGAACATCACATTAAAGAGAGAGAGGAACTATAATGAAGTCGATAGACGAAAGAGGGGGAGAGAAAAAAAATCAAAAAATCAAAGTGAAGTGAAAAGATCTCCAATGAAACGCAAACAAAATTGAGCACAACTCAACGGATCGGATTGTAAAGTAACGTAATGAAATGCAACGCAACGCCTGGCCACGCAACAAAACATAGCACGACAAAACACGAAACGACATTTTACTAAATTTAGAAAAATAATGAACGTGTTTTATTGTTTATAAGGAAATTACAAGAACGACAGCGACAAATGAAAATTCATACAATATGTACGACGAACAGCGATATTTGAGTGTCAACGTGAACGTGAGCTATCAAACGAACGAAAACCCGTTGAGAACGAAGAAATATGCCGCATGACACTGAATAATACTGAACGCAAAAATGTCAGCCAGCTAGTCAGTCAGTCAAACTGTCAACACTATCGAACAATGCATCAAATGACCCATATGAGGAGCCTACATATGTTGCCGATTGGAGCGTCATTAAACCCTATTTCCCAGTGTCCCGGCGTCATCTCCTTCATTGCTCATTCGCATCTGCATTTCGAAGTTACATTTTAGAATGTTTTCTTTATTTATTTTTTCTTTCTATTTTATTCATTTTTTGTAAGAGAGGAGAAAAGAAAAATTATATAAAAAATAAAACAAGCAGAAAAATCGTTCTCGCTAAATTTAGAAACTGTCCTAATTGAAATTTGAGCAGCAGTTTCGCTGTGTATTCTATTCGACTCGAATTCTTTGGCATCGATGGTGGCGATTGCGATCCTATTAAATCCCCGTGACGATGTCCACAATGTTGGTATCAGTCCATCTATCAACTTTTATAATGCATAAGAGAAGCGAGTTCAGGTGATTTTATTTTCTTCATCGGCCTTTGAAAGCTCTTTCAGTGATTGCAGATTTCAATTTTAATTAAGTCCATGGTTGAGGTAACTGAAAACAGCGCGGCTCAGTTCACTTCACACAGTTATTTCATTGGGGGAAAAAATGGCTATGCCATTCAATTAGCAATTTCTATCGACCACAACGATGCGCTTTCTCGTGCAAGTGCAAGTGTTGTGCCATGAACACAAGCACAGGCACGGGCACTGCAATCCCAGTAGGAATATTCACCGTGGAAGAATCAATGACGTCATGATGGCTTAGGATCCGGCACGCATAACATTTAGTAGGAAGGATTTTATTAACTTTGTACTCGAGCTGATAGTGACGTCCCGAATGATTTTTTCACTCTAGGGGTAGCAATAGCAAAAGCAGTATTTGAGAAGAAGTTATAGTATCAGGCATGTGCTAGAATCCGAAAGCTGAAGGAATCGGAATTGAAATCGACCAAAATTTCATATAGAATTTACAGATCTTGTTGGTTTTGGTTTTGGGTCGGAACTGCTATAGGATCTTAATTGCACAGAGCCCTATTCTATCCTCTTGTCTATGAGATATACGTATGTATTTGAAATTTCACTGGACTAAAATTCCGATTCGGTCAGTTTTCGGATTTTAGCACATGCCTGTATGAGTTGCTAACCGTTTTCTGAGTGCAGAAAACCTTTTTTTACTTTGTGTTTCTCGACAATTTATTTTTGTTTCAATTTTTCGAAATTTTTTTTTTTTTTTTTTGCCAGACAAGGATTAAATCACTGATCACTTCTGCCTGCAGGAGATTTTTGGCTACTGGGATGACTTCAAGGCTGTGTGTGTTTGTGTTGTCAATAACAATGAGTAATTATTGCCTGAAAATGAAATGAAAGCGCCACAAATGATGGGCTTAAAGGATGTACGAAACACTCCTGACGACGACCATTGCATGCGGTATAAAAAAAAAAAAAAAAAAAAATTGTGTTATTGAGAGAAAAGTCTGGCACCACATAAACGTTAACCGATTGCTTTTTATACCCAGCGTAAGCAGGGTATATTAGTTTTGTGCGAATCTTGTAACAGCCAGAACTAAGCTCCGTAGATATAGACAAATATATATATTCTTGATCAGGATCAAAAACCGAATCGATTTAGGCATGTCCGTCTGTCCGTCCGTCTGTGGTCGGATCTCCTCCGAAACGGCTGGACCAACCAAGTCGAAATTTGGCACACCCGTATATCGGATTCCGAGTATGATCCTAAGTAAAAATGGGAGACACCCGCCCATTGCCACGCCCACAAATGAATTTAATGTGTTTTTAGTAAAATGCTTGTAACTTGCGAATCACTCAACACATTTCATTGATATTTGGTGTACCTACTGGTAAACTACGAAAAAGGACATATCCTGGAAAAAAATGGACGCCGTCCTTCCCGACCCACGCCCACAAATAAGGGTAAATCGTAACTTGTGAAGTAAAAGGCGTAGAAGCTTCAAATTCGCAACATAGGTTGACCAAGGCGAACGAAAGGTGCAGGAAAAAAATTTATGTGGCCCACCAACTGCCATGCCCACAAATGGAGATTTGTCGTAACATAGTGCGCCAATAATGTCGGGACGTTGGGTTTTTCAAAGTCGGGCCTGGCCGACTTTAGCTTTCATACTTGTTTTTAATTGAAATTTTTCAAAAGTCTATCAAAAGAATGAAAATTAAGCTTATGGATGAATAGCCTTGTGGTGGGATATATGGAAATGAAGCATATTTTATGTAAGCCTAAAAATAATTTTTTTTCAATAAAAGTTTTATTTTATCACGCCCACTTTTCCATGAATTTTCGAGAAAAAGAAAGATTTAAGAGTCCTTCATAAACTCAATTAGTCTTCAAAAATGAAGCCGTTTTAGAGCGAATTTTAATATTTTTAGAACACATCAATGTGCAAAATGTAGATGAAAGAAATTTTCCCATTAAGTGAATTCTCGAGGGAATTACGTTTAGTTTTTAGAATTCGTTGGATAAGAGAATCTAATACAGACAGAATCGATGGCTCATTTTTATTGACGTAAGCACAAACACAACATACTTACACTGAGCGAAAACTACGGTTGTGTAATTTACAACGATTCGTAGTATACTACGACCGTAGGTATTTTAGAGCAAACTGTAGTACGGACGTATTCAAACATGACTTTAACAGCCATGCGTATTCTTTAGGAGCAAAATTCTTTACACACGTATTTAAAAAACTTCAAACTTCAAAAAACACGTAAAATAGTTTTCATTTGACTTTAAGTAACATATTTAGTCCACGCGAATTAGATTTCTCCGTGGCGTACGGGTAGCGTTTTCGCTCAGCAATCCGAAGGGCTCGGGTTCAAATCCTACAGCAGGCGAATGAAATGTGTTAAAAATGGGAATTTTTCAAGTAAGTGGAAAAATATTAAAGAAAAAAAAAACATCTAGAAAGAAAACTCAAACTTATCCCAACCGTATAAATTGGAGAGAAGAGAGGGCCCCCATCCCGGCTTTCCAAAATATATTTTTTTTTTGTTTTTGCATAAAATGTTAGTTTTAAAACTTTTTATTCCTGTAAGGTTTTTAAATATTATATACCTAAATTTTATGTTATTATTTGTAAAAAAAAAAAAAAAAATTACGCCTGCCTGACCGGGGATCGAACCCGCCGACTTGGGATTTGCTGCTACTTTCGTATTTAAACTTTTTTACTACGCTTGTGGTTATTTTAACTACGTCCGTTAATAGAGCCAAATCATTGCTGTTCGTAGTTAAATTAACTACGTTTTTGTTATTTTTACTACGATTTTTAGCTCAGTGTAGAGATATGTAAGGAAAATGAAAATTGTGTTTTGCGTTGTGATTGCATTTTTCCAAGGACAATCGAAGTTCTTTTTTATAATTCACTCACAGCTGTCAGGACATTTAATGTCAGCTCACATGTGCTATATTTATTTAAAGCTGAAATCAAGGCGAGAATTTCAAAGGGTTAAAGTTCAATTTTAAGGTGTGCTTTGAAATCGCTTTCAAGGTTCTATGCTGTGGAAATTCGATAAGCATTTTGAGATTGCTTCATTTGTTCTTGGAAACATTTCAGTTTTTCAATGAATACTCCTCTTTTCTTCTTCTCTCTCGCTCGCTCTTTATTTCTCACTCTCTATTTCTCGCTCCCTCTTTCTCCTGTTCTCTCTTTCTTGCCGTGTCTCCGTCTCGCCTTATCTATTTCTCGCGTTCTTTCTCTCGCTCTCTCTTTAACCCTCTCTATGTCTCTCTTTCTTTCGCACTTGATTTCTTTGCCTAGCGTTGTCTGTGCTACTCTCTCGCTCGCTCTTAATATATCGCTCTCTCTCTCTCTTGCTCTCTCACTCTCTTTACCGCTCTCTGATACTCTCTCTTGTTCTCTCGTTATCTTGCTCTCCCACAATCTATACCACTCTCTGACACTCTCTCTCGTTCTCTTTCTCTCTCTTTATTTCTCTTTTCTCTCTTTCTCTCTTTCTCTCTTTCTCTTCTCTCTTTCTCTCTTTCTCTCTTTCTCTCTTTCTCTCTTTCTCTTCTTCTTTTCTTCTCTCTCTCTTCTCTCTTTCTCTTCTCTCTTTCTCTCTTCTCTCTTTCTCTCTCTTCTCTCTTCTCTCTCTTTCTCTCTCTTCTCTCTTCTCTCTCTTTCTCTCTTTCTCTCTTCTTCTCTCTCCTTTTCTCTCTCTCTTTCTCTCTTCTCTCTCTCTCTCTCTCTTCTCTCTCTCTCTTCTTCCTCGTTTCTCTCTTTCTCTCTTCTCTTTCTCTCTCTCTGCTTCTCTCTTTCTCTCTTCTCTCTTTCTTCTTCTCTCTCTCTCTCTCTTCTCTCTCTTTCTCTTCTCTCTCTCTTCTCTGTCTCACTCGTCTCCTTTTCTGCTCTCTCTGCATTGCTCTTCATCTTCTTCTCCTCCTCTTCTCATCTCTCTTTCTCTCTGCGCACTCTCTCTCTCTCTTTCTCTGGCTCTTTCGCTGCTCTGTTCTATTTACCTTTCGTCCTCAATTACCAATGATATCTATCGTTCTTATAATACTTTAATCTCTTCATGGCCAGCACGACTGAAAGATTTCTTCTTAAATGCTAATGCATCATTGGTCGCGGCATAGGATTAAAAGATTAATTGTCTGAGTCCTCATTACCAATGAAATCTTCCAGTTAACAATATTAAAATTATTTAACTCAAATCGCATTCAATGAGCAGGAGGATTTGGTTTTTTTTTTTTTGTGATTTTTGTTTTTTGATTTTTTGCATATTTTACAATTTTTCCTCAAAATCACAAAATATATTTATGTAAATCAATACTGTTAGGTGCAAAAACTTTAACTGGAGGAACGCATCGAATGAAAGATTAAAATAATTTAAATTTTGAAGAATTGCTATATTTTGTCAATTTCTTGTGTTCTGCAATTGCCCAATTTTTGTGATTATTTTCAAAATTTTTTGTCCTGAACTTTAAGCACATTTGACAGGAATTTATCGAACCGAATATAATGCTGGCGAGAATGAATCAAAAGCAATGAAGGGTAGGAGGAGAATAAGAAGGAAAATAAAAAAATCAAATAAGAAAGTTAAGTCGAAAGCACAAAAAGCTCTCTTTGTTTGTTTTCAATTAAGTTTTCAAAGTGTATATGATAAGGCCGTCTTCAAATATTATTGTCTGCTTTGGTTGAGACTTTTTGAGGCTTATTAAAAAAAAAGAACATACTTTCAAGTGTGATTGTAGGATTAAAACATGAACGACACATGGCAAAAACAAGAAAACAAAACAATGTTTTTTATTGTGAAAAGTATTTTTCATCCAGCCATTCGGAGAGTGATGTTCACAAGGAGAAAAGGTTGCAATTCTCTCCCATTTTTATTTCTTTTCTCAACCAGCAAAAATTGAACCTCGGAAGGTTCTCACTGGAAGTCACGGTAGGTTCTTCAAAACGAGGAGTTTTTAATGGTTGCGGGCCCCACATAGTACCCACATATTTAGTACTGATGCTGTTTGTCCAATCACTGTACCCTCATAATGCAAAAGGTGCACCTTTTTGTGAGGGGGCCCGGAAAAAATTCCCCCGCGACCCGAATTTCTCTCTACGGACCTGCCGTTGGCCCTTATACATACAAACACTCCTAGTTGCTATAAGAAAATAAGACTGGTACACCAGATACAGAGCACGATCTTAAATCGCAATGAGCATAGTCTGCCCATTTTCGATGCCTCAAATTTTGCAACCGATTGACGTGGCCAGCCCACATCTCGAGAAATGGAATGAGCTACGAAAATATCGGAATGGACCGACTTTAGCCAGCCCATGTTATATCCATTGTATATAACTATTTTAAATTATTAATTAGAAGAACGAAATTAAGTGTGCCCATCTTTAAGATAAACGAAGCCAAACATAACTACATACATACATACATACATACATACATACACCCATCCACACTTGCAAACATATTTGCCCTTGTGGTCTCTAAGCTTGAAAGAATTATCGAAATATAAACAAGAAACACTTGTCTCTACTCGTGAGCACCTGAACCACTTAAAATGTTTGCTGAATCTTTGCGCTGAGCATTTTCATTTTCCATCGAAATTTTGTTGTTGTTCTCCTTTTGTTTTTTCGATTTGAAGCTGCCACAAATCAATTATTTCAACATGGAATGGGATTTCGTATTCATTCGTAAGGTTTCTTCTTGCTTTTTAATGAAATTAATTAATTGCCGAAAAGTTCCATTTTATTGAACTTTCCTTTTTCTGCCATTTTTCGATAAGACTTTCTTCAAAAAAAAAAAAAAAAAAAAAAAAAATAAATAAATAATTAAAAACAAAGAGGAGAAAAGAAAAAAGAATAATCTTGCTTGGTCTTAAGCGGTATCAAGGGTGCATTCAATAATTTCGCATTAAATCTTATTTTAAGTAGGATTAAACAAAGTCTTCTCCAATCTTCCTTTTCGCCAAGGATATAGAACTAGCGAGGGCGTAAGATTTGATATCTTTTTGTGTCAATTTTTTTTTTTTTTTTTTTTTGCTGAATCTTAATCGATTTTTCGAGTTACATAAATATAACTGAAAGCGATGAGAATGGAAATGAAAAATGACTTTCACAATACCGAAATATTTGATATAGCTTGCCCGGGATGCATGTAAAATGTTGTTATCTTGACTTTGATCAATTGCAAATATATGTAGGTATGTATGTCTCCCTTGGCTTGCCTCTTTCCGGTCAAGCATTAAACAAATTTAATCAGCCGTCTGCCTAAAAAACTAAAAGCAATATGGCAACCTTATCTGTGGGCAACATATGTTCGGTGAACATTATAATTATTTTAAGCGAGAGCTTAATATTTATCGACCAAAAAACTTCGACATTTATTTACTATTTCATTTTTTTATTCCTATATATTTGTTGTTGTTTTTGCTGCTGTTTTTTTTTTTTTTTTTTTTTTTTTTGATTTTTTATTACGAATTGACCTTGGCTTTTACGTGCTTTGATATAAAATAAACACAGAAAAAGTATTCAAAAAATGTGTGTACCCTCGGCTGATAAAGTAATAATTCACATCCGAAAGGAGAGACATATAGACAGAGAGAGAGAGAGAGAGAGAGAAGAGAGAGAGAGAGAGAGAGAGAGAGAAAGAGAGCTAGCGTGAATGAGAGGGAGATAGAGAGGCAAACCAACAGATTTTGAAATCAAAAATTTTTTGTTTGCGATTTTAGTTCGTCGAATCTTATGTTGAAAACTTTATAAAAAAATTTAACGGGACAATTCTCGATCTTCCTAAAATGATGTGAAAAAAGAAAAGAAGTGAAACTACAATTGAACAATAAACAAAAAAAAATTATAAAATAAATTTTTAAAACCAACTGAAATGATGGAGGGTGAACCACTCGTAGCACCAGTTGTGCGGCGAAATCCCAGCATAAAGAGGCTATTGAAATTTCCATGGGGTGGGCAAGGTAAGTTCCAAATAAAAATTTTAATCAAGAGATTTGTTTGAAAAAGAAAAGATAAATTTTATTGATTCATGATAATGATGATGGTGATGGTGATGATGATCTGTAATTGAATCATTGAAGCAAAAATTGAAGAAACGAACATTTCGATTCTTGACGCGATGACCGAGTGAATTTATTGTCTGCTCCATCCTAACATACCTACATATTCCATTGGAATTGTCCCGCTGTCAAAAGCGGAAAGAAATTTACTGTTCGATTTTGCATGGTTAGGCCTTGACCTAGTCTGTCCAATCAATTGAATAATGATTGGGACCGCTTTTTTCTCTCACATTTACTATAATTCAAAATGTTCATTATGTATTTATTATAAGAATTTCAAAAAATAGTCATATTAAATCTTCCCAACAAATTTGGTTGAACTTATTCGCAAAGATTTCAGAGTAACGGAGCTCGGAAGTACATTTACTCGTTTAAAATTCTAAGCCTTAAACGACGTCACTTTCTATTCTCTCAGTTCTTTTGCTTTTTACGCTACAATTACTTTCGACAATATAATTTCAACTAACATAACATAACATAACATAACATAACATAACATAACATAACATAACATAACATAACATAACATAACATAACATAAACATAACATAACATAACATAATAACATAACATAACATAACATAACATAACATAACATCATAACATAACATAACATAACATAACATAACATAACATAACATAACATAACATAACATAACACATAACATAACATAACATAAATAACATAACATAACATAACATAACATAACATAACATAACATAACATAACATAACATAACATAAACATAACATAACATAACATAACATAACATAACATAACATAACATAACATAACATAACATAACATAACATAACATAACATAACATAACATAACATAACATAACAATAACATAACATAACATAACATAACATAACATAAAACATAAAATAATTGCTTCGATAAGACTGTAGAACTGTATAGACAGATGACGGACAGACGGGCATGGCTAAATCGAATCTCCTGGTTACGTTGATAATTTCTATATATGTATGTACATATACCTATTTTGTATGATCTATCTCGAATAGTTCTGAGTGTTACACACAACCGCACAAACGAAATATACCCTCGACACAGAGTATGTCGGGTAAAACAACACATTGCTTAACGTCAAACTGTTTTTGTTATATATGTTTTAATCAAACCCCGAAGCTCTGCCAATCCTAGGTTTGCCTAGTCAAACCTCAGGTTTGACTAGAAGGCTTAGTCAAAGTCCGAAACAATATCTTTATTCTACCTTTGACTAACGATTTTTGGTCAATCCTAGGATAGACTAGTGTGGCCAGTCAAACGCCGAAACTCAATTTTATGAATTCGGGGTTTCACCAGTCAAACCTAAATTAGGTATGAAAATGTGTTAGCTTATTAGATAGGTATAATAACATCATATTTTTTAATTTTAATGCTTAACCCTTTCGTGCCCAATGTTGCATATAAGCAACATTCGAACGTCCTCCTTCTTTTTGCAGCTACGCCTATGTGATGCAGAAAAATTTTTTGATTTTAATAAAGTGCCGTCGATTAATTGTCTAAGAAAAGAATACGTTACAATTTTTCAAAGAGAATCCTTTTATTTCAAATTTGTTTGCCGTAGAGTGTGGACATGTAGAAAATAGTTAAAATTTTGAATATTTTCAAAGGTAATGACTTTATAGTAATTGGTTATTTTGATTAAAAATAATTTTGATTACTATTCATTTTTGCAGACTTGAAGCGCAAATATAACAAAAAATGAGGAATAATAAAATTTTTGTAATTTTGTTGGTTGTTCAAAAAGTTATAGGCCTTTTTCTGTTTGGAGATAATTTATTTCAGCACCAATATGATGGATCAAAACAACTCAAAGCTTCGCCTGGTTCAACAACTCACCATCACCTTTCGTTTTTAGTCGAAAATAATGGTATTAGACAGCAGGTTAAAATTCGGGGCTGAGAGGGTTAATATTTCAATCAGGGACCGTAATAATTATGACTTTTAGTTTAAAAATCAAAGATGAAATATAAAAATAAATCTTATTATTGATTTTTATTTAAAAAAATCGAAATAAAAATCATTTTGCTATAGCGCTGCTCATTACTCATTTTCTTCATAATGATTTTTTTGGTTGAAAATCAATGCCATAAGGCTACAGTTCTGCTATAAATACCTGCGAAAATTCCTAGGCTAGGCATTAAAACTAAAAAATATGATGTTATTATACCTATCTAATAAGCTAACACATTTTCATACCTAATTTAGGTTTGACTGGTCAAACCCCGAATTCATAAAATTGAGTTTCGGCGTTTGACTGGCCACACTAGTCTATCCTAGGATTGACCAAAAATCGTTAGTCAAAGGTAGAATAAAGATATTGTTTCGGACTTTGACTAAGCCTTCTAGTCAAACCTAGGATTGGCGGAGCTTCGGGGTTTGACTATAACAAATAGACAAATCTAGCAGAAATTAAACCAAGACCCAAAATAAATTTTTTTTTTTGAATTTTTCAATTACAGGCTATGAGTAAATTGTATGTTTTATCAAATACTGGTATTAATTTTCGGTAACTTTGTAAGCTTTCGGGGTATCAATCAACATTAAGCAAATCTAAGAATAGTGGTCCTCATGCAGTTTCGCAAATTTTACGAAGTGGGAAACTTTGCGAAATGGGAAATGAACTGTCAAAATTTGTATGGAAGATATTTTACGAAGCGTGACAAACTTTCCCATTGGTTTTTGCTTCGCCAATCGTCAGTAGCTAGTGCGCATAGTAAGTTGGGGTGGGCATACACAGCCAATCGCGTTTGACAAGCCTATGACTTATAGTACAAATGGTTTTAAACCTCAATTTGAAAAAGAAAGAAGCAGTGGGAAGATAGATAAGCTTTAATTAATTATATTCGAAGGGTCGCTCATAGAACGTCGGAAAATTTGCGATCGCAAAATTTACGAAGGCTATTTGCGAACCTGCATGAGGACCACTAATATTTCCTTCTAAGCGTCTCTTAACCTGTAATCTATTGTTTTCTATTATTTTCAGTTAGAAAGAGCTTGTTTGAGTGATGCTCGATGTTCATAATTCAAAGAATACATGTGGTCAATTTTTGCAACGTCCCTGACGCATCGTTCTAAACGCCTATCCTACTAAATAACTACACGAATGCGTCGAAAGGTTAATTTTTGGAAATTTCAATATTCTTTTTTGTTACATTGCTAATTTCACGCAAATCGAGGAATTTTTATATTGATCGGAGAAACATTTCCATTTATCGCTTTTCTTTTATTAATTGGGGCTTTATAGAACTCAATAATACTAAGTTACGTCATAATTACTTAAAATACATTAAGTCTTTCGCTCTCCCTCTTTACCCTCTTTTTATGTGCATCGATTTCGAGTGATTCCCGATTATGAAGTATGAATCAAACTTAATGACCCTCAAAACGAGTATACGAGCTATGAGTCAAAAACCTTAGATTTTTTAATGTGTTCTTTGTCATTTTATTTATTACAGTCAAGCTTTCATAATTTGAACTTCCATTGCTCAAAATTTCATAAATCGAACTGAATCGGGTGGGCATGGATATTGTGCTGAGAGAGGGTTTTGCATGATATTCTTCAGCTCGAAGCCTTCACAAATCTAATAAACAATCTTTGGATAAGAGCAATTTGAGTAACGAAGGTTTGACTGTATTATTGATTTTTTAAAAAATAAATTAACAATATAAAGGAATAAATCAAAGCTCCAATAAAGCCAAAAAAAAGGCACTGATTGAGAGATTAAAATTTTAGACAAAAAAAAAAAATTTTAGGGGAAAAAATTCAATCCTTTCCATTAACCAAACCAATTCATAAACAATGAACAGCAATTGAATCCGATCTGTCATAATCGGATCAACAACCGGAAAAAAATTCCGCCGCATTAAGAACTTTTGCGTGTCCATCATCAAACTACGGACTTTATTTTTTTTTTACTAATAATTTTTCGGTATGAAAAAAGATTTCCCCTCCCATTTTTTCGCCTTTCTCTGAAATCGTACACATAAATTATTTTATAGCTTTAAAATTAAAAAAAAAAAAAAAAAAATATAACAGCAAAAAAAATTGTTTATTTTTTGTGCGCTTTTGTCATATTCAATGATTTGACATTCGATCGAGCAAGTTGGCAACGCATAAAGCCGTCCATAGACGCTGCAATCGCCGTTTGACAAGGCACAGAACGAGCGGTTTGGCTGGCACGTTTATTTGAATCACTTTTTTCTCGTGTTTTTTCCTCCTTTTCTTCTTCTTACTCTTCTTTTTTTTTTTTGGTTTTGTTTCTGGTCGCAATACGTTTTCAATTTAATAACGCATTTAACTTTTTTGTTCCTTTATATATTCGTATATAAATACGTACTTACATGAATGTGTATACATATGTATGTATATTTTGTGAAATTGATTTCTACTCGCTCAAATGCCTGCTCGTTTATTTACAGAGCGTGTGCTATTTTCTCTGCTGTTATTTATCATTATTGATGTAAGGTTGCTTTTCAATTATTTTATTGTAAATTGATTATTTTATGAGTAGCAAAATAAGACGAAAACATCGAAAGAAAGAGAGGCGAACGAGAAAGGAAGTGCCAAACGTACCGAAAGATTATGCGCATCTAGAGTGAAAGTATTAGAAAATTCCTTTTGAGTTTTGATTGAAACGAAAGAAAATTTTTGTGACGCTGGGGAAAACAAAAAACCCTATGAAATCACATCGTAACTTAAGTGTTTCCCTGAAGGGGTGTAAGGGGCAAGCTTCTATAAATAATTTCCCGTTGAAGAGATTCTATGAGTCAAGGTTCTGCATTTGATTTATTACGATGAGAGTTTGAAATAGCCTGAAGGACAAGTGACCTTGTGTGTGTGTGTGTGTGTGTGTGTGAGATGAGAGAGAGAGAGAGAGAGAGAGAGAGAGAGAGAGCGGTAGGGACTAAGTACCTCTAAGAAACAAAAAGCTTGCTCTAATATCTAACAAAGCCTTAACTTTGCCAATAACAATATTTTCCCCTTCGTTCGCATTCAATTGACCTTTTGCCTGAAAAGAGTATTGTTATTAGTAATGAGGTTGTTATTTTCTATTTTTTTCTTCCTGCTACCCGGTCGGACTATCACCACAACAACTTATTATGGCCGAAATTCCGAAAAATGAGATGACTGCACAACTATAAAAGAAATTCCAACCTTTTCAGTTTTCTAATCTACAACTAAGCTCCACAGATATAAACAAATACATATACATAACTATATATTCTTGATCAGGATCGAAAACTGAACCAATTTAGGCATGTCCATCCGTCTGTCAGTCTGTCTGTCCGTCCGTCCGTCCGTCCGTCTGTGGTCGGATGTCCTTGCAAACGGCTGGACCACTCACGTCAAAATTCTGCACACAGGTGCATCGGGCCTTGAGTATGATCGCAAGAGAAAATAAGTTATATTTGCCCATTGCCACGCCCACCAATGCACATTTTTCGTTACTTCCGAAGTCAAAGGCGGAGAAGCTTCAAATGAAAAATACTTATTTGTTGTCCAAGGCGAATTTATCTGGCCCGCCCACTGCCAAGCCCACAAACATTAATTTAATGTAACTTCCATACAAAAAGCAAAACGTTGTGCGTCAATATTGATGGGACGCTGGGTACAGGCACGTGCGCAGGAATCACTAATGGCGGGAATTGATTGTTAAATTTGTTTTCAGAAGAAACGCTGGAAACATGAATACACAAGCAATGCCTTCAAGAATTTTTTTGAAATACCGAAAGTTATGTTACATATAAAGCATATCGTCGGCTTAAAGTGTAAACCTGCTAAGACCACTTTGAACCGATTCTGACATTTCGATGTCATATGAAAGAAAAAAGCACACTGCATCGTCAGGCAAAAACATTTTTTTTTTAATTTCAAGTTGTAACTACGGAGAAATTGGTGATGAGTAAAACTGTTCATTCCAACTGTGGTCAAAGTTCACAACTAAGCCCAACAAGGGACGATATATATCGCACCGTTGCTACTAAATCGGCACAATTAGAAATTTCACATTTCTTGAAAATCGTTCGATCTCTCATGAAACTAAGGAAAAACAAGTAAGGGTGTTATAGTCAGGCGAGCCTGACAATAGAATACCCGACACAGACACACGTGTTCAAATAATTTTTAATATCAAGAGGTGTTTAAGGCCATATGGGGGCCCAATACACCGACTTTTGTTATATTTCTTTATGAAAACTGCCCCTCTGCCACGCCCACTTTTCCAATTTTTTGGAATTCTAATCGGAGGCTTAGATATACCCTCAAATCCTAAGTTTCATTGAAATATTTGGAAAAAGTCCGATTTTGAGGCAGTTTTGAGATTTTTGTGACAGACCCTAGTACTGGAGGCACCCTTAATAATGGACCGATCTAGGAAATTTTTTGGGAGAATGTTTATGGCTACAAAAGAAACATAAGTGCCAACTTTCGTTCAAGTCCCATTTGAAGTTCGGGTGTAGGGGACAATTTTCGAAAAACGCCTTTCTGCCACGCCCACTTTTAAAATTTTTGGAAATCGTATTACTTGCCTTGAAACATGTTCAAATATCAAATTTCATCAAAATATGTTGAAAAACTTCGAGTTTAGAGCAGTTTTTGTGATTTTCGTAACAGACCCTAGTACTAGAGGTAACCCTAAAAAATGGTCCGATCGGGTCCATTCTCGAACTTGTTCTTACTCATGTCCCCGTGAGCACGCATACCAAATTTTGTCAAGATAGCTCAACTCCTTCGATAAGATAACTGTATACAAACAGACGGACAGACGGACAGACGGACAGACGGATAGACGGACAGACGGACAGACGGACGGACATGTCTAAATCGAATCTCCTGGTGACGCTGATCATTTCTATATACATTTTGTATGGTCTATCTCGACTGGTTCTGGGTGTTACACACAACCACACAAACGCAATATACCCTCGACACAGAGTGTGTCGGGTATAATAATATTTTTTCTAAACTTATATTACTCTCAATCGACTGCTGCATCAATCAATAAAAGCGTTAATTTTCTGGAAGTTGGGTTTCTTACAGAAAAATGCAATCGAACATAAAAAAATTGATTTAAAAATTTTGAGTTGTGCCGATTTATTAGCAAGGGTGCGATATGTATTTTTAAAGCGAAGAGGTTCTTGAGATATTTAGCAATTAATGCAAAACCTCGCTTTTCCTATATCCTTCAGTACGCAGGTTAGTAAAGAAAATTAATCTTAATTAAAATCAAACTGTTCTCAGAATTTTTAATGTCGTTTGCCATTAAATTTCTTCAAAACCTAAAATTTTAATTAACATTCTGGGCTTACAGTGTCATGTTAGCAAACATTTTTGCCAAAAACTGCGTACGACTAATGCCGTATTTACACTTTGACAAAATCTCTTTCAAAACAAACATCAAAAAGTGTAAACGTCAGAATTTGTGTCATCAAAACCGTTTTTCTTTGTTGGTCACGTTTATTTTGAAAGAGGTTTTGACAAAATCGTCAACAGTGTAAACACGGCATAAGAAAAATAAATTTCTTTTGAATTTTTCAACAGGAAATTTGATAGCATTTTGAATAAGTTTACTGTCAATACTTTTTGAAAGTATCAACTGCGTACTGGGGTTATTTGAAAAATTATTCTTTGAAAATATTTAATGGATGCCATTTTCATGACCACGAATTATGTTATTAAAAAATTATGTTGTTTTTTTGTAAACCAGTGTTATTGAAGGAATTTTGCAAATCGTGCAGTCGCAGGTGGGAGTTTTCACTGCAGTTTTGAATAAAGAAATCATAACAAATAAGGAATTGCATGCAAGCTTTTTACTTTTGATGGATTTTTTTTTCTCTTCAAATTACATACCTACATATTTCTTATCGCTTTTCCTTGAACATTTTTAATGACTTTTTGATTAGAGGAACTATTTTATATAAGTATTTCGCGTGTTTAAGAAACTTTATTTTTGTAACTTTTGCTGTTTTCTTTTTTCATTTTTTGTTTTCATTCAAACTCGTCCAAAGCTTTCTCGTGTACGCCCATCCGAACGGATGTGTCCTCTGACCGTCTTCAAAGTTTTGAACTTACCCGAGAACTTGATTGAATTCTTTGAAAGAGATGCGGATAGACAGAGATAGAGAGGGAGACGGATAGAGGTAGAGATAGAGATAGAGAGGCGGCAAATAGACACGAACTTTTCAACTCGTTATTTAGTTAAATTGAATGAAATTTACAGTACTCAAACTTTTATGAGTTTCCAATTCAAACTGATCAAAGAAAGCGAAATTTTCTCGTAATTACTTGCAATCTATTTATTTTGTGTGCGTGTGTGTGTGTGTGTGTGTACATTGAAGGCGAACATTTGAAGGTTGCTGGATAGAAATGGCATTCAATTGCGTTGAGAGTGAGGAACACGAGCACGTCTTATGGGCACTGAGCAGAGCTTTTCTCATTTCATTTAATTAGAGAAAATCGAGTTGGCAACCCCACTTTTTTTTTTTTTTTTGGTTTTTTTTTTGCTTGCAACATTTCACGTGCATTCGCTAATTGAGTTGACTTTTGAAAATTGAAAAATATCTTGTGCTCGGGAAATGGAAAAACAAATTTCAGTGCAATTCAACATTCAAAAGGTGCATTATAAATATAAAAAAGAAAAATTTTTAAAAAATTGTATTTCTTTTTGAATTTAATAAAAAATCGTGAAAAGATAATAACGGTATATTTTTAATTTTCAAAAATAATTTTTTTTTTAGTCAATTTAATTTGGAAAATTTGATTTCTTCGATTCGTTCAAATTGGCGACGAGTAAATCGTCTCAAATTGTGCTCAAACATCGAAAGCGACGTTTTACCGTCATTCGAAATGTTGTCACTTTTCTGCGTAGATACAGTTGGCGTCGCACGCGCCACAATCGCATGACATCAAATGTCATACATGACATGAATTTGTTGGACGACGGGCGCCAACAAATGCGTCAGCTGATCATTGAAGGTGTGCGCTGAGAGATTTGTAGCTTTTCTTTTTCGAACAATTTTTTTTTCGGACTCGTGTCGAAAATTCGAATTAATCCATTTTTATACCCAGCGTAAGCAGGGTAGGTATATTAAGTAGTTTTGTGCGGGTCTTGTAACAGTTAAAACTATGATCCGTAGATATAGACAAATATTCATATATTCTTGATCAGGATCGAAAACTGAATCGATTTAGACATGTCCGTTCGCCTGTCTCTGTTGGCGGTAGACCAATGACGTCAAAATTTGAAGATAGCGCCACTTCAGCCCGATGATGTCACAAATACAAAATGAGAGCTTCGTTGTTGTTGTTTTGCATGTTAAGCCCAACGTCACAACTATACTTTAGCATGGGAAACAACAACAATGCGAATGCTACAAAATAGCGGTGCCCGAAATGGCGCTATCTTGCTCTCTTTATATGAAATGAGAAAATGGGCAATACCCGCCCACTGCCGAACCCACAAACATTAATTTTGTGTAACTACCGGAAAGGCAAAACGTAGTCCGTCAATATTGTCGGGACGCTGGGTATCTCGAAGTTGGGCTTGACCGACTTTAGTTTTCTTACTTAATTTTTGATAAGTGAAACATTGTGAAGCATTCAGCAAGTTTAAGTGCTTTAAAATGAAATTGAATTCCCTCAGAGGGAATCTTCCCTCTGGAAAAAGAGAGGAAAATTAGAGTCAAATAAATAAAGGCAAATAAAGGAAAATAAACGAAAATAAAGGAAAATAGAGGAAAGTAGAGGAAAATACAGGAAAGAGAGGTAGGGAATGAAAGGAATATAAAGGGTCAGATTAAGGGAGTGGGTGAGAAAGGGAGAGAGAGGGTGACAGAGGGAGCGAGAGGGGGAGAGAGAGGGTGACAGAGAGGGTGACAGAGGGAGCGAGAGGGGGAGAGAGGGAGAGAGAGGGAGAGAGAGGGAGAGAGTGGGAGAGAGTGGGAGAGAGGAGAAGAGGAGAGAGTGAGGAGAGAAGAGGAGAAGGAGAGATGAGAGAGAGGAAGATGAGAGGGAGAGAGAGGGAGAGAGAGGGAGAGAGAGGAGAGAGAGAGGAGAGAGAGAGGGAGAGAGAGGGAGAGAGAGGGAGAGAGAGGGAGAGAGAGAGAGAGGAGAGGAGAGAGGGAGAGAGGAGAGAGAGAGAGGAGAGAGGAGAGAGGAGAGAGAGAGAGAGGAGAGAGAGAGGGGAAGAAGGGAGACAGAGGGAGACAGAGGAGAAGAGAGAGAGAGAGAGAGAGAGAGAGAAGAGAAAGAGAGAGAGAAGAAGAGAGAATGACAGAGAGGGAGAGAGAGAGAGAAGAATAGAGAGGAGATTCAGAGGAGATTTAGAGGAGATATAGAGGAGTCATAGAGGGATATAGTAGGGGAGAAGTGGCATGAAAGAGCCAGTTTACTAAACAGAGCAAAAAAACATGCTTTTAATGAAAAATATGATGATTTTTCGTTTTCGTATTATTATTTATTTAATAAAGCAGGTAATTGCATACCAAAAAAACTTAAAAACTATATAAAACTTAAAAAAATATTCATTTTAAAAAAAGGTAACATTCGGCTCTTTCATAACTGGTCGGTATTGAAAGAGCCACTGAAAGTTATGAAAGAGCCAGTATGTAAAAAATAAATGTGCACTGTTTAAAAAAAAAAAGACAATTCTGTCAACGTTCAATATGTCGTATATGTCAATATGTAGATAACAATTAAATTTTTCCCAACAATAAAATTCTGACGTGATGGAATTATTTTTGGTAATTTTTAATTCTTCAACAGACCAAGTCACATAATTAAGCAAAAAAACGAATCCACCGTGCAGGGTAATGAAAGAGCCGGCTATGAAAGAGCCGGCTCTTTCAACGCCTTTTCACTCGGCTCTTTCATAACTTATTCTTGAAAATCACATAACCTACAAAATAACAACAATATCAAAAGTTTTGCGGCTCTGTTTTTACGGAGTTGCAACACCAAATATATGCACAAACTTAATCTGCAATCAATGTAACTATATAAATTCACAATAAAATACCAAAAAAGAAATTAAATGAAACAAAATATTTACTTTTCAATGCCAAAAACTTTGAGTCGCTGCACTTGCGCTTGTTGATTTCGACGAACTGTCAAATTTTTATGGGTAACGGGATATCCGTGCTGCCACTTGAAAAATTAATTACCGACCAAATCCGTTGGTAATCTACCGAAATAATGCAAGTGGCTCTTTCAAAACCTGGCTCTTTCATGCCACTTCTCCCCTACAGATATAGAGGAGATTTATTTAGAGGAGATACATATGTAGAGGAGATATGGAGGAGATACAGAGGAGATAGGGTGGATATAGAGAGGAGGTGAAGAGGAGATAGACAGAATATATAGAGGTTAAAGATAGGAGTTAGGGAGGGTATAGAGAGGATATAGAGAGGATATAGAGAGGAAATAGAGAGGATATAGAGAGGATATAGAGAGGATATAGAGAGGATATAGAGAGGATATAGAGAGGATATAGGGAAGATAAAGAGAGGACATAGAGAAGACATAGAGAGAAGATAGAGAGGAGATAGCGAGGAGATAGAGAGGAGATAGAGAGGAGATAGAGAGGAGATAGAGAGGAGATAGAGAGGAGATAGAGAGGAGATAGAGAAGAGATAGAGCAGAGATAGAGAAGAGATAGAGAGGAGATAGAGAGGAGATGGAGAGGAGATAGAGAGGAGATAGAGAGGAGATAGAGAGGAGATAGAGAGGAGATAGAGAGGAGATAGAGAGGAGATAGAGAGGAGATAGAGAGGAGATAGAGAGGAGATAGAGAGGAGATAAAGAGGAGATAAAGAGGAAAAAGAGAGAAAAAGAGAGGAAATAGAGATGAAATAGAGAGGAAATAGAGAGGAAATAGAGAGGAGATAGAGAGGAGATAGAGAGAGATAGAGAGAGATAGGGAGAGATAGAGAGAGATGGAGAGACATAGAGAGAGATAGAGAGAGATAGAGAGAGATAGAGAGATAGAGAGAGATGGAGAGAGATAGAGAGAGATAGAGAGAGATAGCAAGAGATAGAGAGAGATAGAGAGAGATAGAGAGAGATAGAGAGAGATAGAGAAAGATAGAGAGAGATAGAGAGAGATAGAGAGAGATAGAGAGAGATAGAGAGAGATAGAGAGAGATAGAGAGAGATAGAGAGAGATAGAGAGAGATAGAGAGAGATAGAGAGAGATAGAGAGAGATAGAGAAAATTAGAGTGATATAGAGAGAGATAGAGAGAAGTACAGACATACAAAAGTCTCAAAATCACTTTGAAAAATTCTAGTTCAAGTTATAGAAGTTTGACTGTGTGACAAATATACTGTTAAAGCAATGCTCATCTTAACGATATATTAATAAGAATACTTATTGGGTTCATCCTTGGCTGTGTGTGGCTGCATAAAATTTTGTTGAAGGAGGTGAGCTTCAATGTGTGTTTTTTCACATTAGAGGCATACGGCTATCACGAGGGTTCATAAGTGGATACTATTTTTGTCTATTCAAAGGGTAAAAATATCGAAAATAAGTTCCGTCTGAAGGAGTTGACTCAGACTTAAGGGCAAGACTGTAATTTTTTTTTGTGATAACTGTCGAAAAGCGTTTGAATTGAAGATTTTTTAAAATATTCGGAAGTTAACATTTTTGTTTTTTATAGAATCTTAAGGGGGTCTTCTCATTGAGCAACTTTTTTTTTCGACTTTTTTTTTTTTTGCATTTATTTATAGCTTGGGTAGTTGTGAATATACCCCTAAAAGGAATTTTTGAAATTCGAAATAGTTTAGAGGATATAGCTTTCTTTGTCGAGCAAGATCTGCGCTAAAACGAGTAATTTTTGCGTTGCTTCAAACTTTAAACGCGTTTATCTCGAAACCACGTTTTTTGGACTGGCGGCCATGATATCTCCAGTTCAACTGAACCGATTTTCATGAAACAAAGTGGAATCGACGCAGAATTGTCACCATTCTCGGGTGAACCTCGACCATAATTTTTAAAAATTTTTTACTATTTTTTTTTTTACACTAAACTACAAAAAAAAGCCCGAAATTGAAATTTTTTTTTTGAATGGCCGCCATTTTGTCAAAAAAAAAATCACAAAATTAAGCTTGAGGTTCACCCGAGAATTAAATCTATACTGATTATAACCCCGTTTTTTTTTCCATTTCGGACGCTCCGGAGACCCGGAATCGTGGCCGCCGTGACGGCACCTTTTTTTCACCACCAACTTTGAAGTCTCATTACTTTTTGAACAGCCCACGTATCGAGGCAAAAAAAATTTTTTTTTATTTACTTTGAACCTTTTGTAATACAATAAATAAAAAAAGTTTTCAATTATTCTTTGCGTTTTCAAATAAGAATTTTTTTAAAAAGGGTCCAAAAAACGGGTTTTCAATGAGAAGACCCCCTTAAGCTCGACATTCGATTTAAATTTTCTTGAAAAAAAAAATACTCTTAATAAATTCAATTCATTAATGTATTATTTTCTCTTTTATTTATAGGTAAGTGCTCGTCCTAAGTAAACGTCATATAAAGTGAAAATATTTTCTGGGCATACAAGGTAAGAACATATTTGAAAGGACCCAAAAGGCTTCGATAATCAAGTTAAAATTTCCAATTCATTTACATGAATGCCTGCAAAATTGATTTAAAATACTTGCTCTGTACACACACATATGTATATACGAGTATACAAACATACATATATATATATATATACAGATATACATATTTGGTTTAAAGTCATTCAATTGAACTTCTGTTTACATTCTATAAAAATGTCAAAGTGTCAACTGAAAGGCACAAAAAATGATGGCGGAAAAGTGCAAAAGGACATTCACGGACGAAGCACAGATACATACAGACAAACGCTTTCCTTTGAACTGAATCGAAATTTAAGGCTGAATGTTGAGTTTTATTGGCAAGCTCGATATATTGAGGGCGGGAGGAAGGACAAAAAATAAAATCAAAACCGGAAAATATTGAACGGAAATCTTTTTGACTTTTTAGGACGGTTAACATTTCAAAGAAAGTTTGAACCCCAATCAAATTATAATTTTTGAAATTTATTTTGATTTTTAATTTTCGTATTATTATTTTTTTGGGTTTGTGTTCTCATATTCTGTCATTGGAAACACAGATGGTGGCGCTAAAGCTCAAAATTTTTGTCCAAATAAAGATGTGCTGTTTTTTCCCATGGGACTGACTTGGCCAAATGAAGAAAAATGAATTTAAATTAAGCCAAAAAGTCGTCGCAAAAAGTCTCACAATCAATAAGACTGTGATTGGTTAGGCTAGGTTACGTTAGGTAAGGTTAGGTTAGGTTAGGTTGGGTTGGGTTGTAGGGGCCGCCCACCAGAAAGTGGCGCACTAAGATCAAAGGAAGGCCCATTGTGATACCCGCTGGTTCGGACACCTATTTAATAAACCATTTTGTTTGCTCAATAAAGCTTTCTATCTTCAGAAGGATTTAGTTCCCCCAGTTCCGACAGGTTTTTTTTTTTTTGTTTTTTTTTTTTTGTTTTTTTTTTTTTTTGTTTTGAGAGGCTGAGTCAAAGTGGAATACGATCCAAAGAATTCCGTGAAGCTTAATTTAATCAAAATGAAAAAAGAAATAAAATTCAATTTTTATGAAGTTTTTTGGATTAACCTAGCCGAAAGCAACTTTTTTGTCAGTGAATTGAGCCCTTAATTATGAAAGTGTAATTAGTCGAAAATTTTAGAAATCTAGTTTTACTTCAGAATACGTTAATTTATTAGGATTTGATATGAAATAGGTGATAAAATTTCAAAATCAAGGGCTCAATTATTTTTACTCGAGTTCATATAAAATCAATTAAATTCAAATTTTTAATGTGTGTGTGCGGACGTGAATGTGTAGAAAGGCAAGTCGTTCATATCATCCTTTGACTCCAAATTGAATTGTCAAAAAAAATTTGAAGGGGAGTATGTTTGTGGCTCACATGCTTGATTCTGTCTGCTTTAGAAGGCCGCCTGTCATTTCCACGAGACCAAAAAGGAAGAAAATATGTGTAATATATATACATATATATATATATATATAATATATATATATATATATATATATATATATATTAGGGTGCTCCTTAAATTGCGAAATTTCGAAAAGTTACCGGGCTACCTCGCCATTCGGTTCTACTACCTAAAAAATGAACTGGAGATTTTTTTTTCTTTTTACATTGAGTTTTAGGGGTCGCTACCAGCAAATGAAAAGTTTGAAAAACGTATTCTTTGAAGGATTTTTACTAACTAACAAAAAGAAAAATTATGTGGTTAGAGCTCGCCATTCGCTTCTACCACCTAAATAACACACGTGTGATTTAAAAAAATTTTTTAAATTGAGTTTTAGGGGTCGTCCAATGGGTCATAGTTTGGGATAAGTATAAACTTAAAAAATCGTGCCTAAAAATATGTTATGAATTTGATTTTATTTTTTAAAATTTATTCTGTTTATTTCAAATGTGACTTTTTAAAGCAAATTTCGAGTTATACTTTAGGGTGCTGTCGGTTATACAAATGAAAGTATCAGACTTTCAGAATCTGAATTATCAATTGAGGTTGGAGATTGAAGTGCGTCACGAAAAATTTCGCAAAAAACCACCGTATTCTGGCCTGTTACAGAATCTGGTTGTCGATTTTATACATTCTGCCTAAAAGAATACCTTGTAAACTTCGATAAAGTTGAAAGAAATTTTATTTTTCGTTTCGTATTTTAAATTAGTATATTTTTAGGCAGGCAAAATTTTCAAACTTTGAGCCGTGGTAGCGACCCTTAAAACTCAATTAAAACAACAACAAAAAAACATGAGTTCGTTTATTAGGTAGGAGAACCGAATGACGAGGTAGCCCGGCAACTTTCAAATTAAGGAGCACCCTAATATATATATATATATATATATATATATATATATATATATGCCTTCTCCTTCGTTCGATTATCCTCATTCCCATCACTTACACTTTTATACACTTCAACTGTATGGTATAGGGACATAGCGCTACTCGTTCCTCGTTCTACTGCTAAAAAGTAATTGTCCTTCCGTAGGATTGAAAAAAATTAGAGTGCGAATAATGAAAATGTTAGTAAATTAGGACAAAGTAATGGAGAAAGCAAAGAAAATATACGAAAAACAAAACAAATAAATAAGTTTTAGCGCGAACGACAGCGAGAACGACGGCAGCGCGTGGAGGATCTTCGCAAAATCCATTTTCTCATTCGCTGTGTCCTTTATAAGCGCGCGCATGAGTGCCAGTGTGTCTCAGCATGTGTGTGTATCTTTGTGTGCGTGTGGGTCCGGTTGTATGTTTGCGAATGTGATTTTCTTTTGCCGTTTGGCTTTGGGCGAGAAAAGGTTAATAATCCTTCAATTCAATTATTTGTATGACAGTTGGAGGAGGAGGTCACATCAGTTGCCCCAAGGCACAGGAAGGACACCCACTTTGAGAGTTCTCACTCACTCACTCACTCACTCACTCACATTGTTCTAATTTTTTATTTCATTTTTTTGTCTTAATTGAATTTAAAGTTCAAGGACTCTCGATATGGAATCTCGATATGGACTCTCTTTAGTGGAAAGTTTATAAATATAATGTTTGATTGTCGTCATGTCTTTACACTCTAAGCGAATTCATCAAGTCCTTTCAATTGTTTTGTTTTCTTCAATTATTCCTCTTTGTATTCATTTATTATTAGTTTTCTTTTTCATTTTGCTGGTTCTTAATGTTATAAGCTCTACTCGTTGCCATGGCAAGAGGTATTATTCAATTATGTTTTTCTCAAAAAAAAAAAAAAATAAAAATAAATACATAAATAAAAAAAAATAAAAAAATTGAAAATTTTCTCAAGGATATCAATTTAATGGTTTTCCTTCTTCTTAATCCAGTGCCACTTAGTTTTCTCACTAATAAGTTACTCGTTATTTTGCTATAGAATCGCTATAGAATCTATGTTTCCATATCAACGGCAATCATCAACTAAATGTACATTTTGTGGCGTTGCAGACATGCCCGCTTGCTGCCTTGCAGCATGCACAGTAGCAAACAGTGTTGGATTCTCGGAATCATTCCGGTTAAATTTCCGTTCTACAGAAAATTCTAAGAAAACAAACAAAATCTGACATTTCCGTTGCGAACTTTTGCATTTCCCTACATTTGATTGGAGGATTTTCCATTGAAATGGCAAAGAAATAAGTGCCTTTTTATTGTGTCTCTTAAAAATTTTAATGATTTTCTTTGACCTATTTTTAGCATCAGAGCTTTCATGGAATTCAATTTCAATTAAAGTAAGTGCACCACATAATCCCGGCTCTTATTGAGGCTCATTTTTTATTTGACCCACTTCCAACTATAAAATCTGCAGGTACCTACATCTAAAAGTTGGAGCTTGTCCTTAAGTAGGATCTTGGAAAAATTGAAAAAACGCAATCCTGCAATATTGAGAGCAACTGCAGCCGATTGAAAATCGCTAGAGCGAATTGATGATGATAGTTGATGTTTGGTGCTTTTTGGGGACAATTTGCGTTCTAAGCGGGAAAAATATTTCTGAATGATTTTGAAAAGTTTTTAGTTTTCATTAAAGTATTCCTAAATAGGTCCACACATTTAAAAAACTGGGCCTAATGAGCAGCTGCTGCTGCTCACCAAAATATGGACTCAACGTTGTCGGACAGGTCTGAATATATTCCCTTGGCCTTGCTGAGATGCAAGGAAACATCTCTCACTTAAATGTTAGCAAAACCAAAAAAAAAAAAAAAAAAAAAAAAAAACAAATAAGAAAGTTAAAGTCGGTCAAGCCCGACTTTGAAATACCCAGCGTCCCGACATTATTGGCGCACTATTGACGGACGGATCCTCTCCATTTGTGGGCGTGGCAGTGGGCGGGCCACATAGGTTTTTTTCCTACACCTTTCATTCGCCTTGGTCAACCTATGTTGCGAATATGAAGCTTCTACGCCTTTTACTTCACAAGTTACGATAAACCCTTCTTTGTGGGCTTATTTATGGGCGTGGCTCGGGGAGGAAGGCGGCAATTTTTTTCCAGGATATGTCCCTTTTCGTAGTATACCAGTACACCAAATACCAATGAAATGTGTTGAGTGGTTCGCAAGTAGGAAAAATATTAAAACTCAAAAGAAACGTTTAAAAAACGATTAATTGCCAAAACAATTCTTTTGACAGATTTTTCAAAGAAAATAGAAATTAATTTCGAAAATTTCTATTTTAATTGCTTGGAATATAAAAAAAATGCATCAAAAATGCATCCTACTTTAAAGGATAATATGTAATTCAATAACGGTACCTCGTAGACAAGTGATGCAGAAAGCAAAAATATAGCCCTTAACATAAGCTATCCCATGTTAAAATAACTCCAAACATTAATTGGACACCCTGTATATATATATCTATATCTACATCAGTTCTGGCTGTTACAAGACTCGCACAAAACTAGTAGGTATACCCTGCTTACGCTGGGTATCAAAAGGCCTTATAATTGAAGCGGAGCCGTGAATAACGTTGTAAGTGACAAATTTCACATTTTTGCAAATTTCCCATGCCATTTAGTACTTACAGTGCAGTCACTTAAAACGTTATTCGCGGCTCCGCTTCAACTATAAGGCCCAAGTGGTTAAAAACCCTTTTTATGTTTTAAGGCAATTAAAGTAGTTTCCAAAAATTGGGAAAGTGGGCGTGGCAGAAGGGTGTTTTTCGAAAATTGTCTCCTACACCCGAAATTCAAATGGGACTTGAACGAATTTTGGCACTTATGCTTCCTTTGTAGCCATAAACATCCTCCCAAAAAATTTACTTGATCGGTCCATTATTAAGGGTACCTCCAGAACTAGGGTCAATCACAAAAATCCCAAAACTGCCTAAAAATCTGACTTTTTCTCAATATTTCAATGAAGCTTAGAAGTTGAGCGTATATTTAAGCCTCCGATTAGAAATCAAAAAATTTGGAAAAGTGGGTGTGGCAAAGGGTCGGTTTTCATGAAGGAATTGAACGAAAGTAGGTATATGGGGCCCCTTATGACATTAAAAACCTCTTGAATATTCTTTCTTAGCGGTTAACGGTCCTGTTTTTGTGCGTAAATTCCAGTAATGACTCTAATGTCCGATATGCTTAGTCTCAACAAATCTTTTGTTTACTTCATTCTTATGGCCCATTCCCAAATATGAACTGTTAATTGCACATTAAAGGAAAGTAAGTAAACTATGTAGATGCAAGCTCGCAAAGTGTGAGATAGATTGGCTATATTCATTATTCTTCGATTGATTCAGAAACTGCCAAAAATTCTACGCTTTCGAAATCGTTGTCCATGATCTTTTGAAAGATCACCTGCTTTCGCTTTTACTTTACATGGAAAATTGACATGTTCATTTCTCAATGCGGAGTAGAAAGTCTAAAATTATCGAATGAAATGCTCTTCCAATACTCTCCCAATGCTCTCTCAATGCTCTTGCATAACTAGCCACATATAAGCGGAAATTAAAAAATTACTTGGAAGTAATTTTCTTTAAAGCACCTTTAGAAAAAATAAAAGTGACCGATTTCGAACAATATCGATTTTAAATATGTATCTCGACTTCTCCCATCACCAACAGAGGAATCCAATTGAATTCAGGCTGTTTGTCTGAAGAACAAAACAAATCGTTTAAAACTTGAGAAATTCATAAAAAACAAACAGAAGGCTTTCGCTTTTAGGAATTTATGAATCGACCGATCATTAAAAAAAACACACACACAGACCAGGGAAAAAATTATTCAACAAACCCGATAAAAATAATTGAAAACTTTGAAAACAGATTTTCAATTGCTGACGCTTTATCGATCGTGCGATCATCGTTCATTGCAGACAAAGAGAATTTCTTGAGCTTAATTTCCCAAATATAAAATAAAATAAAAGAAGAATTGAAAAAATAACAAGAAATGTGCAAATCCGAAGGGAAAACCAACTGAAATCGTGTAGATAATTGAAGACATTCATATTTCAATGCAAAGAGGCATCCCACAAAAAAAAGCTGCCGATTTCTTTACGTGAACTTCTGGAACTGTGTCTTCCAACTGCTCGCCGAGTAGGACTATGCTTAGGTGTAGGATACATGCGCGTACAGTAAGGCCCTTTTCATCTAAATAAAAAAAAAATTTAATTCATTAGAATTGTTGAAAGTCAGTCAGTCAGTCGGTCAGTAAGTCCAGCCTCTATTGGAGAGAGAGAGAGAGAGAGAGAGAGAGACATTCTGGCGTTTTAGGTAGCTATGGGCCAAAAATTTCTTTCATTTTTTTCTCTTTTTTTACCCAGCGTAAGCAGGCTAGACATATATAGACAAACATATATATTCTTGATTAGGATCGAAAACTGAATCGATTTAGATATGTCCATCCATCTGTCCGTCCGTCCGTCCGTCTGTCCGTTTGTGGCCGAATCTCCTTTCAAACGGCTGGACCATCACGTCAAAATTTGGCATATAGGTATATCGGGCGCCGAGTATGATCCTCAGTGAAAATGGGCGATCTCCGCCCACTGCCGAGCCCACAAACATTAATTTTGTGTAACTTCCGCACGGAAAGAAAAAGCTTAGTGCTTCAACATTGTCGGGACCACTGGCTGGATACATCAAAGTCGGGCTTGACCGACTTTAGCCTTCTGACATGTTTTTATTTTTTGTTGCCAGTTTGGATATTCTTCATTATACCCGACACACTCTGTGTCGAGGGTTTATTGCGTTTGTGTGGTTGTGTGTAACACCCAGAACCAGTCGAGATAGACCATACCAAATATATATTGAAATGATCAGCGTCACCAGGAGATCCGATTTAGCGATGTCTGTCCGTCTGTCCGTCTGTTTGTATACAGTTTTCTTATCGAAGGAGTTGAGCTATCTCGACAAAATTTGGTATTCGTGCTCACGGGGACATGAGTAAGAATAAGTTCGAGAATGGACCCGATCGGACCATTTTTAGGGGTACCTCCAGTACTAGGGTCTGTTACGAAAATCACAAAAACTGCTCTAAAATCGAAATTTTTCAACATATTTCAATGAAAATTCGAATTTGAGTGTATATTTAAGCCTCCGATTAGAATTGCAAAAAAAAAATGGAAAAGTGGGCGTGGAAAAAGGGCGGTTTTCATAAAGAAATTAACAAAAGTCGGTATATGGGGCCCCTAATGGCCTTAAAAACTTCTTGAATATTCTTACTTAGTGGTCCTGTTTTTTGGGCGTGGTTCCAAAATTATTTAAACATGTGTGTCTCTGTCGGGTATTTTATTGTCCGGCTCGCCTGACTATAACACCCTTACTTGTTAAAATTTCTTTTCGAAATGAAATTCCCGCAGTGCTTGAGTTTGCTGCTGATTTTTCTGCTCTTCAGAAATTTTATATTTTATAAGAGATTCTTCTGTATTTCTATAAAAAATAATATGAAAAGAATATATAAGATTTCTCATTTCTTTTTCTGCAGTAATCTCTACGCCTATATGTAGGTATATACATATATATCAAAAGCTGATGAAATTTTAAGGCCAGTAATCATAGAGAAGACATTTTATTATCGATAGGTTTTTTGAATGAAAATTTATTGAAGTTCTACATGCGCTGAAAAGTATGCTCCGATTATCGATTAATTTTCTTATTTTATTTTTCCGATTGCGCATTTCATCATGTCGTTGGTTTTCAAGGAATACGTAATTTTTCTTTTCTAATCAATGAATTCTTAAATTTTTCTTTTTCTCTGTTTTTGTCTTCACTTCACTTAACTTTAATATTGATACGTAATTAATACCTGCTGTAGAATCCGTACCTCTACTGTGGGCATCTTCGAATGCTTTAAGCACAAAGAAACGCAAGTTCCAAAAATATTGTGGTCTACATGAAGGTGCTCTCACACAATATGTATCGAGCAATATGACCTATCAAATTTCATTCCGTATTCCTGTCAAAATTAGATTGGAACATGCATGGTCTTTTTTGCACTCACACGACACGTATATGCCATTTCTATTAATTCTCTTCTTCTTCCTCATAAGACAGCTGTTTTGTGTATTTCTTCTAAAATAAAATGCGTAAAACCTTTGCTTTAAAATTATCAACTAATTAACAAGCAAACTACATTTACCTTTGGCGACTCCATTTTGCGCAATTTCTATTTTCAAAAGATAACAGCTGTTTTCGCATGTGCACACATACGATTATCAAATTAGTTTGATAATCGAATAAAGGAAGATGCACTGCCATGTGGCTCGGTCATATGTATCGATTTTCTTGCATTCACACGATATGCCAGCTTCGCTTGTGGCATATCTGACAGGTCATATTGCTCGATACATATTGTGTGAGAGCACCTTTAAGTAGTCATAAGATTCGAAGACTTTTTAAAAATTGAATAAGTCTCAAATAGCGAATACCATATCACATAATTGTAATGTGTATTGTAGTTTTGTTTGTAGCAAAAATACCCAAAAACACACCGGATCAAACAAAACGAAACAAAACGTTTTCGTTTCGTCAGTCAAGAGAAACCCTTTTCTTTCTTAGTCAAAACCGTTTCGTTTTGACTAATCTGGTTTGTTCGCTCTCAAAAGGCACAATGGACTGTTGTTTGGTTTCGTTTTCGTTTCGTTTCGTTTCGTTTGACCTGGTGTGTTCTTAGACTAAACAAAAACGCTTTGAAGTACTGCCTCTTATTATTTTACATTTTCAGTTCAAAAACAATTTTACAATTTATCATAGTCCTCGATTCAGCGAAAAATTCTATTTAACGAACAGTGCTCGCAACGATGATGCACGTTAAATTGAGAAACGCCAGTATTTGATATTAAAATTAAGATGAAAGGCTTCATTATATCTTAAAAATCGAACTTTGAATCTTATTTTTGAGCGAAAAACAAAAACCAAGAGGTAATGATTACATAAATTAAAATTAATGATTGCACTGGTCGGCAAAAAAAAGTCATTGGGCAAGAACCCCATTAGGTGATCTTAGTTAATTTTGATGTGCTGAATCCAAAACTGTTTTCAGATTTCATCATGTCCAGTTTTTGAGATATTCTCACTTAAAAAGTACTATTTTGGGCATATTTAGTAAAGAAAAAATCACACTGCATCGTCAGGCAAAAAATCTTTTTTAATTTCAAGTTCTAAATACGGAGAAATTGGTGATGGGTAAAACTGCCAAGTCCAACTGTGGTCAAAGTTCACAGCTAAGACCAACAAGTTACTCCAACGTAGCTTTTGTATAGTTGTACATTTTTTCGATGAAAGTATAAATTTGTATGTATTTTGAAAGAATATTTTAGCCATTAAAGCACTTTATTCTCTTCGTTTCTAGTTGTTTTATCTAAATTTAAAATTAGAAAAGTTTGGCATATAGGATAACGATTTTAAAATTCGAAAAGTGCGCGTTTCGGGTGTTACACAATTCTGCCTCTATGTTCTGGCCAGTTTACATTTACTTGAAATTCAGCGAATGCTTCTAGAAATATCTTCCTTTCAATTACAGGCCTGGAAACGAATAATATTTACTAACTGTCTATATCACATTTACTTTCAAAAGTACCGTTTTGCAATTTTTTTTTAAATTTTACTTTGTTTCGGGTGTTACATGGCTCTGTTTCGACGCAAACCTCATTCAGCTTTTCACTTGAGTACAGATTTAAAAGACTAATTTACTTAAGCATTACTTTTAGTTTCGATAATTATAATTTGGAATGTTTTATTTCAACATTCATCAGATTTAATGCGAAAATAAAATATTTAGATTTTCAACTCCAGTATCGTTTGTCATGGAATGCCCTCTCTTCTAAATATAGGAAGAAAATAAACCATTCATATTTTATGTATCTTTCCTTAGCTTTAAGTAAGTATTAAAAAAAGAATGATTTTTGTTTCCCTGTAAAGTTTTGAAATTGTTAGTTAGCAGGTTTACACTTTAAGCCGACGATATGCGGCACTTACTTTGGGGGAAATACTTGCAGAACATGTTGGAAACTGAAAAATTTCTGATACAAAATGCCTCACACATGTGTGAAGCTGTTTTCCGATCCAAAACGCTTCACACATGTTTGAGCATTTTGTATCACAATTTTTCGCTTCCAATCTCTGCTCTTGTTTTTCTTTTCTGTAGTTAACGGAAAATCGGTTTGTGCCATTGATCAAGCATTTCATTTGGTGTTTGTCTTTACTAAACCTGCTGTTAAAATTATGTTACGCGAAAATCTGACTGTGTCTTTGATAATAATTTAGCGGATTTAACTTCATTGCTCATTTTCTCAAAAGAAATAGAGGTAGATTAGAGAAAAATGAGGTAGATCTTTCCGAAAAGAACTGGTTTCAAAGCTTCACATCAAACCATAGGTATTCTTATATGTTTCTATATAAATCCATAGAAAAAATCATTTTTTGATTACCATAGGATTTTAGGTTCAAAATTCACTCAAGAACAAGGTGAATTGTGTCAAATTTTTTTAAACGGATGTTAGTTTTTCTTTGTTTCTAGCAGACTGTTTTCTATCAAGGCACTTGGAAGAAAAAAAATGCTGCAGAAATTTCAAATTATCACAATTGATTAATTGATTTATGAATAGATTAACAGAATTGTACAGCCCATATGGAAAGTGATATCTTTCTCCGATTCGAAATAAATGTTTTGACAATGAACGAGTTGAAGAGATCATTGAGAAGTGAACTTCCTTTAAAAAAAAAAAATGTAAAACTTTCGAGGATTATTTCTCTCCGTTCATATTTTAAGAAAATCCGTTATAAGAGTTTGTGCTATTTTTTCTCGTTTCCACATTTTCCACATCACCATCTAGTTCAACTTCAACTTGAAGAATTCCATTTTTCTCAATAAAAATTCGAAGAGCTTTTCATGAAGTCCGGCAACATAGCCGCCACGTTTTGAAATTACGCACGTTCTGAATTTCGTTACGATCACTTCTCCCAGTTTTGTTTAGAATTCGAACGCGTTTGGATTGTCTATTTGCGCTCTGAAAAGACATTCAAAAACAAAAAATTATTTTAACAGAATAACAAGAAAAAAAATTGCCGGCAATTTCTGTAACGGGATATCAAATGAATTTTTTTTTATTATATACAATTTGTGTTATTTTGTGAATATGAAATTGTGAATAATCTAACTGTGTTCGTGTACACGCGCTCAAGGGTCTTTGGACGCATTTTTTAAACGGGCTGAAGGAAAAAGTTCAACAATTTTTTTTATCGAAACGATTAAGAGGAAAATGAAATAATCATGCATGAAAATAAATAATTATTGAACAACCAAAATGGATTTTATATGAAATTATTGTTAGTTTTTTTTTGAAAAGTGAATTCAACAACAAGAAAAAAGGAAAAGCACATGTGAAAAGAGTTTTGCAGCGAAGAAGTCGCTGGCGACAAATTCTGGTAAAAAAGAATAGAAGGAATTTCTTCTTTTCGGGTTTCGTATCGTTTGAATCAGGCTTCAACCGTTTCCATTAGGTTTTTTTTTTTATTTTCCTTTATTATATCAAGTCGAAAATCATTTGAGTCGCCCCACAAATTGAGTGCGCTACATAAATTGAGTGAGTCGTGTAAGCCTTCGAAGCCGTGCAACTAATTTCGGTCAATTCAGTTGTTTTTCAGATCGACATTAACTACTGCAATTGATAAGGCTTGAAATCAACGATATATGTACATATACATACAAATCACATCCTTGCTAATAATTCGGCACAATTCAAAATTTGTTTAATCAATTTATTTATGTTCAATTGCATTTTTCTGTAAGAAACCCAACATCTAGAAAATCAAATCAAGAAAGAGATATAGGGAAATGGAGAGAGGGAGGAGAGAGAGAGAGAGAAGAGAGAGAGAGGAGAGAGAGAGAGAGAGAGAGAGAGAGAGAGAGAGGAGAGAGAGAGAGAGGAGAGAGAGAGAGAGGAGAGGAGAGAGAGAGGGAGAAGAGAGAGAGAGAAGGAGAGAGAGAGGAGAGAGAGAGAGGAGAAGAAGGAGAGAGAGAGAGAGAGAGAGAGAGAGAGAGAGAGGAGAAGGAGAAGAGAGGGAGAGAGAGAAGAGAGAGGAGAGGAGAGAAGGAGAGAGAGAGGAGAGAGAGAGAGAGGAGAGAAAGGAGAGAGAAGGAGAGAGAGAGAGAGGAGAGGAGAGAGAGAGGAGAGGAGAGAGAGAGAGGAGGAGAGAGAGAGAGGAGAGAGAGGAGGAGAGGAGAGAAGAGAGAGGAGAGAGAGGAGAGAGAGAGGAAGAAGAGGAGAGAGAGAGGAGAGAGAGAGGAGAGAGGAGGAGAGAGAGAGGAGAGAGAGAGGAGGAAGAGAGGAGAGAGAGAGAGAGAGAGGAGAGAGGAGAGAGAGAGGAGAGAGAGGAGGAGAGAGAGAGGAGAGAGAGAGGAGAGAGAGAGAGGAGAGAGAGAGAGGAGAGAGAGAGGAGAGAGAGAGAGAGAGAGGAAGAGAGGAGAGAAGAGAGAGAGAGAAGAGAGAGAGAGAGAGAGAGAGAAGAGAGAGAGAGAGAGAAGAAGAGAAAGAGAAGAGTAGATAGAGGAGAAGAGAGGAGGAAGAGAGAGGAAGAGAGTCAGAGAGAGGAAAGAGGAAAGAGAGAGAGAGAGAAGAGAGGAAGAGAGAGAGAGAGTGAAGAAGAGAGCAGAGAGAGCAAAGAGAGACGAGAGAGAGAAGAAGAAAGAGAATGAAATATTAGAGAGAACAGATTGAAAATTGTAGTGAGAGCAGAGTGATAGATGATGAGGATTTGCTACCGAAATCTGAGTCGATAGCAGAAAGCTAGAGAAATTGAGCCCAGAGAGGTTCGAGAGTCTGCGTTATGAGGGATGGACGATTTAGGGTACTTCTTTTTAATATGCAAAATGTGTATTTTGTGCTAAATTTTAGAAATGGAAATAGGAAGAGAGAAATTACAAAGAGGCCAAGAGACCAAGAGACAAAAGGACGAAGAGAGAAAGATAGAAAGAGATATCGAAATTATTTCAACACGATGAGAAGCCATGATTGAATAATTTTCGTTGGTCGCAAGTGGCGAGAGCTTTTGAATACATTGATTAGCTGCTTTGCTTACCTCCGATGAATTCTGTACTGTCTGATATGGTCACGAAACAGTCTCTAGACGAAATATTGAGCCCTCAGAAGGTTTCGGATGTTCTTGCCTGTTTCATTCGGCGGATGGACCGACTTTAGGGTACTTCTTTTTAATATGCAAAATGTGTATTTTTCGTCTGCTTCTAAACTTTTTATGAAATTGCGTGACAATTGGTCTCTTAATTTTTCTTCATTTTATTTAAACTGTAACCGCAACCCTGCACACGTAACTTTTTTTTAAATTTATTTGTTAGCCCCGCTCGTATGGATAAGCGTTGCTTCGGCATGCATTCTTGTGCGTTACGCGTTTTCACATATGATTGACATTAAAAATGCACTCGCCCGCTCGTCCTCTGGTTCCCCCTTTCTGCTTCTCTGGCACACAACCATTTCTCTTGCTCTTTGTTTGTCTTTGGGAAGTTGCAAACTATTATACCCGACACACTCTGTGTCGAGGGTATATCGCGTTTGTGTGGTTGTGTGCAACACCCAGAACCAGTCGAGATAGACCATACAAAATATATATAGAAATGATCAGCGTCACCAGGAGATTCGATTTAGCCATGTCCGTCTGTCTGTCTGTCTGTCTGTTTGTATACAGTTTTCTTATCGAAGGAGTTGAGCTATCTCGACAAAATTTGGTATGCGTGCTCACGGAGACATGAGTAAGACTAAGTTCGAGAATGGACCCGATCGGACCATTTTTAGGGGTACCTCCAGTACTAGGGTCTGTTATGAAAATCACAAAAACTGCTCTAAAACCGATGTTTTTCAAGATATTTTGATGAAATTTGGCATTTGAACATATTTTAGGCCAATTAATGTGATTTACAAAAATCAGAAAAATGGGCGTGGCAGAAGGGCGTTTTTCGAAAATTGTCTCCTACTCCCGAAACGCCTATGGGACTTGAACGAAAATTGGCACTTATACTTCCTTTGTAGCCATAAACATCCTGCCCAAAAATTTTCTTGATCGGTCCATTATTAAGGGTACCTCCAGTACTAGGGTCTGTCACAAAAATCTCAAAACTGCCCCAAAATCTGACTTTTTCCAAATATTTCAATGAAACTTAGAATTTGCGCGTATATTTAAGCCTCCGATTAGAATTCCGAAAAATTGGAAAAGTGGGCGGGGCAAAGGGGTGGTTTGCATAAAGAAATTAAACAAAATGCGGTATACGGGGCCCCTATGGCCTTAAACAACTCCTGATATTAAAATTTATTTGAAGATGTGTGTCTTGGTCGGGTATTCTATTGTCAGGCTTGCCTGACTATAACACCCTTACTTGTTTTTATTTTTATTTAATTTTTTTTTTTTGCATGGGAAAAGGAGGTCAAAAGAGCACACAAAGAATTGATATAAAGTCCACATTTTCTCCCTTTTGTCCCCTTCAAACAAAAAAAAAAAGAACTTTTTAAATTTTTTCTAAAATGACGACTAAAGGGAGCCGAGAACATTGAATGATTCATTTGAAAGAAAGTCAATCTGCAGGTTCAATGAAGCCTATTAATGCTCAATTTCGCAGCTCTTTGAACTCAGCGCCAGAAATTGAAAAATAATGAGGACTTTCTTCTTTTTCTTTATTTTAGACTTTCTAATTAAAATTATTGCCTACACCCCGTTTTTCTCGTGGTCTTCTGCACACCCATTCCCAGTGTTTTGTTCAATTTTATAAATTTTGCAAGAAAATTCGGCTTATGGAAATATTAAAGTTTAATAAATAATTCATCGCCCCATTCGAAATTTATTGAAACACCCAAGTGCCTACATATATATGTGTGTGCATATATCGGCACACGAGATCGGTCAGAATTGCCAACTTCAGTGATTGTTGTTTCACAAAAAATGGGAGCTTTTTTGCATTGTGGGAAAATTATTGGAAAAAATAAATAACGCCAATTCTTATCGCATTTAACATTTTCAATTGGGCGATAGTCAAAATAATTCTAGGTTTCCTTATGAATGGGTTTCCATGGCCCCTTTTTTCTCTTTGATCGGTTTGAAAACCTTTTTCACGATCTTTGGAGATTAAATATTCAGCGGGCTTTTTTATACTAAGGGGCTCGCTCCAGTTCTGTCAGAAATGAAACAGAAATGAAAAACTTCATATAAAAAAACACTTCAGAAAATTTCTGATTAATTTCTGAAGCGTTTTTTTTTTATATGAAGTTTTTCATTTCTGTCTGAACTGGAGCGAGCCCCTTACAGTATAAGAGACTCAGAGAGAAAAATTTTTCCTTGCTCTGAAGAAGTTGGTCATGAATAAAATTTATTGCCGCATACCGATTATCCGAAAACAAATCTTATCCGAATCCTATCCATTTATCCGGTCGGATAGGTAAAAATCTTATCGATATGGAATTGCAAATAACCAAGCGGGCAAATAAATCCAGCAGGGCAAAAACATTAGTGGATTTAACGGGTTGTCCAGGTGACATTGTCATGCATGCCACCTTTGGAGGGCATGTCATGGAAGGATGCTGTTCATGTGCTTCAAATCTCATTGGATACTGAAATTTAAATAAGGTTTTAGCGTCAGTTTAGTCTTGGCATGAAGTGGCAACGTAGATGCGCGCTCGCCTCATAATCCGAAGATCGAGGGTTCGATCATTGGCTGAGGCGAACAATAATTGTTAAAAATAGATTTTTAAAAATTTGCGAAATATTCAAAGAGAAGCCAAAGAAGAGCGTTTTTTCAACTGGTGTCTTCTATAAATTGAAATTTATAAAGATAAGGAAATGTGCTGCTCTCAAATGCTTTTTTCGCCATCGCACCCCCAATGTCCTGCTAGGCGTCACTAGATACTTTTTCCAATCCCACGAAGATAAAAGCAACTCTGGAAGTCCCTGTCAGGTCGTGTACAAATGTCATACAAAGTGTCCTACGAAATGTCATTCATACCGGCTCTAAAGTCATCGGCGACGTCATTGATTCTATCAGGGTGACTTTTCCTGCTGGGAAGCTAACCACTACGAGCATATATGGGCATTTCCAAACGGACGCGACACAATGAGCAATTTTAAGTCCCGAATTCAAGTATGCGGTAAATAGTACTTTTGCTTCTCAATACTTTCGTGCAGCATATGCGGAGTTTTATAGTTTTCAAAGTTTCTATACAGCCCCGAATGGCAATCAGCTATATACGGACGCGACAAAAAGTTTTCGGCATTTTTTGCATTAATGTGCTAGAATTTTTGTAAATTGTTTTAATTTTAGCTCAAAAGTTTCTATTTTTGTGATTTTTTGTTAATTTTCTTCTTTTTAATTCTTATATTTAAATTCGTTTTTATTTTTTGACTCATTTTTTGGAACTTTGTTGTTTATTTTTATTGTTATTTTATTTTATTATCATATTTTTTGGGCTTCTTGGCTCTTAAGTATGCATATATGTATTTATATAATGTGACAATGAACTTGGAAATTAAGACAAAAAAGAAGAACAAAAATTGAAGGAATTCCGACATTTCGAAAAAGATTATTCTTTATATTCGCATATTTTCGTGCCTCTGTAATTTTTTAACGATGCAAAGGAATTTTTCTTATACAGAGAGAGCAGTTATTTAATAATATATTGAACTGAATTACTTTGGCCCCAGAAAAGAGTCTTGGGACTCATAACTTCTTTGGACCATCGGGAGCTTTTTAAAAAAATCAATCAAAATTTAACCAAGCCACGATTCATCGGATATCTCTCTCTCTCTCTCGCTTTCTCGCTCTCTCACTCTCTCTCTCGCTTTCTCGCTCTTTCACTCCTCTCTCTCTCTCTCTCTCTCTCTCTCTTTCTAAATCTCTCTCTCTCTCTCTCTCTCTTCTCTCTCTCTCTCTCTCTCTAATATTTAATAAACATATTTGTTTTTGAATACCTTTCACTGTCTTTTCGTTAGTTTCTCAATTTTTTCATTTGTGAATCTTGTATGCAATATTTTCCATTTTGCTTATATATTTTTCTGGACATTAAAAACTTTCATTTGTTTATTCGAATTGTATACGTAATTCTGCCTATACTGGCCAGACTGCTTCAAATCCTCCTCTGTCTCTCTCCAACACTCTCTCTCGTTCGCATTCTGCTTCTCTAATTTATTTCTTCATACTGATTAAAGACGATGCCTCAATCAGCTCTTATAGCAATTAATTTTGCTAATTGTTAAAATTATTTGTTTCATCGAAATTTTTGATAGCTTTCTGTTTAAGAGAATGATTTGATGTTTCGAAAAAGATTTCGAAAGAATTTTGAAATATTTTCTTTTGGTTTCCAGCTCTAATGATGCGCTGATCGCACAAGTTTACCGCTGCCAGTTTAGAGGAATAACCCCTTAATGAAAGGAAGTTTCTGGCCTCCATGGCACAGAAACCCCATCTATCCACCGTCTCTTCGGCTTGCCAGCCGTTCTTCTGCCATTCGGATTTTCAAAGCATATTCCTTTTAATCTTTTTATCACCGAACTCTCATGTTTTCGTGCTAGATGGCCAGACCAACGTAGCCTTTGTGACTTGATATGTGATGGCAAGGTGATACCATTTAATATCTCAAGCATATATTACTATATGTGGCACTCTACAACAACTATGCTTGTTGAGTTGAAGTAGGCCCCCGTTGCATGCATTCTTATGGCAAAATCAAAAACGTAGCACGCCCCCGAGAAATTCCGGGTCCGGTCTAACAAATCTTTTCTAATCTTGTAACATGTACCAAAATGTTTGGTATAACTCATGTACATGTATAAGTGTTCGTCAAATATTTTTTGTTAAAACTCATTTTTTTCGACTAAAATATGGTTTTTATATAATATCAAAAATCTTTACGTGAAATTTTCCTTTTGTTCTTCAACAACGCTAAAGAAGAGCACTCATGCTTCGAATATGACCGAATGTTTGTTTACAAAACAGAACAGCTGATATGAACTTTTCAGTGATGTAGAAAAAATTCTAGCTCGATACCAAACTAATGGCTCAAGTACTTATAACAAATCATGCTAAAATGAATACAAAAACTACTTCTTTTTTGAACTCCTCTCTTGAAAAGGGCACAGTATTGCATAATCTTTCATCAAAAACCTAAAAGGTTGTATACTAAAAAGAAAACATTAAAAAATTTCAACGCAAGAATGCTTAGTTACAAAATTGAGTGAGTACTCAAAACATTCTAGCATCACTAATTCGGTTGTTGTTGGGAGTGCCACATATAGTAATATACGATCTCAAGTATTTCATTCATTGTTTCTACTTCTATAGGGGAGCAAAGTCTTAACCCTTTCGAACCTGACGGGACACATGTGTCCCATTGACTTTTCTCATATATTATATTACTGTTGGGACGTATATGTCCCATAGTATTTTACTGATGGGACATCCCTGTCCCAGCACATTCATGTTGCCCTGACTAGTTTTTAAAAACCCACCTTGTGACTCATTATTTGAGCCCTAACCAACCAATCGACATCAAAAAAAAGCTTGCACCTTTAAAAAAAAAAAAAATCCGGTTTGAAAGGGTTAAGGGAGGAATTTCAAGAGGGTTAAGTTTTTATTTCAAAAAGATTTCTAAACAGATTTTATAGGAACTTCGGAACTCATTTTGAGAAATTTTATAATATATCGCACCCTTGCTAATAAATCGGCACAACTCATATGTATATTTATGGCGTGATTTTTGGATTTTTCTTCTGGTTTTGGGGGAAAAAAATTTCAACTTTGCGCTGGCAAAACGGTATCAAGGAGCGCTCGGATGTGGTTGACTTTTTTCAAGAAGTATTTCAGTTATCTTTTTTCTTTAGTTTGATTGAAAAATTTTCCAGAAAATACACACAGCTCAGTTATTACTACAATGCTAAGTTTAATGCCGGGACTGCACTATCTGCACAATGCGCCGATAGTGTGAATGTAAGTTTGATCGTCTTGAGCGATTTTTGTCCCAATTTTATTGTTCCCCGGAATCTTTTTGACAATACGCGACGATAATTTGTGCCTCAATAGTGATTGTGGAAACTGTTGAAATTTGTACCGATCTGGCCTGTTTCAAATCGGCGCAGATAGTGGGATCCCAGGATAAGCCTTCAAATTTGTTATAGATCGGAAAATGAAATATGTATTAAACGGCTATAAGTTAGTGCGCAACTTAATTCGCGGCCAAACTTTTCGTGATCGTTCTAAAATTGACCTGTAGCCAATTAAACCAAATACATGTAGGGATTTGCTACATTTATCAAGTACTTTCGGAAACTAAAGTCCAAATTTCAGTTACTTGCATTTTATGTGGATGACAATCGCTTTGGGGTGAATTGATATAACTCCACACCTTCGATTTTGACGAATGTGCTTCAGACATTTAAAAAATTATCCAAAAATAAGTGATATATTTTATATTTTTCTTTCCATGTGTTTAGAAGTATGGATGCGGCAATAGATAGTCTTACTTAAAAATAGTCGATTTGATTTTTCAAAATCGTAAGGCTTTCCCTTCAAATCAAATTAATCGTTTTCAAGGCAAAATTGGCTTTAGGGCAACTCCATCGGCACGGGTGGGACAGATCAACTAAAGCCTTTTAATTTCCTCTTTATATTTTATATTATATGTTTCGAATTTATGGGTAAGTCTTCTATAATACGAACAAGAATATTCTATAATTTGATCTGTCACGGGCGGGACAAATTTTGAACCTCGGCTCTAAAAGGAACTTCTTTGAAAGAAAATTCTGCGAATGTATTTGACATTTCTATTATAATAGCTTATTTTCTTACAGAAAAGATTCTAAGCAATTAAATCTGTAAAGAATTAAGCAAAAATAACTTTTCTTTCTTACAAAAAACTTAAAAATGTAATGTCACGGGTGGGACAAGTACGATTTATTTTTTTTTAATTAGCAATTTTATTTATAATAAACTAATTTTTTTTTTTACAAAGTTATGAACTTCTTATTTTTTATAAATAGAAGCTGGAGGCTCACAGTCTGACTCATTCCAATCACTTCCATCTGTGTCAGTATATATTTGTGCTGCACTTAGTTGGAAGGCCCTACATGTGACAGGTTTTGAGTGATATGTAAGGGATGTTATAAAATTTTCTTTACTGGCGACTTTGAAATAATGATGAGATTGAATCTTAGGAAGTGAAAGTGCCAAATTCCACCTTTTGTCTTTCGGAAGCACCTAATGAAACAAAGCAAAAAAAAAACCAGCTTGCTGGTAAATAAAATAATGTGTAAAAAAATATCTAAGAATTTTAAATATATTTCACTTGTTTCAAATCACAGTAAGACCAATTTAAGAGATGTCTCACCGTGACAGTCACGGGTGGGACACAACTGCATTTTGATACAATCTTTGAACAAAACACAGAACAGGAAAAAAATTTATAGGAAAATGTACTCAGTAACATTACCTCAAAAAATGAGAAGTTTCAGACATAACCTAAAAGTCAGTAAGAAATAATACAAATTTAAATGTTTTATTGTCACGGATGGGACAAGAAAAATCATGCTTCGAAAATATTTATATTTTTTTGTTATGCTTACCGTTTTTTTAATAAAAGCAATATTATTGAAAAGGAGACACACCGTGGAATTAATTTGACACTTCAAAACACGTTTTTAGTATTCGCGAAATGCGAAAAAGGTTTCGTCAATGTTGACATGATAGAAAGAAAAATTTCGTTCAAAAAAGTTACATTGTTCCTCTTAAAAAAATGTATGGAAAAACAACGAAATGACGACATTTTTCTGCAGAATAAGCTTCTCAGATATTTTACCCTTTGGTTTTTTTTTAGAGAGAAATCAAAATTTAATTATTAATTTTTAAGGTACCCAGGTTCACTTTCTCATAGAAATGCCCTTTAGCTTTCTAAAACTCCAAAATTCCCCAACCGAGAAACTTCGTTCGAAAAGAAAATAAAAAGCCTCCCACTTGTCGACCTACAATAATTAGGCTTCGTAAAATTCTATCCAGAGTTTGAAAACGTGTTCAATAAGAATTTTTATTACAAAAAGGAATGCGGTAAAACCCCAACAATGCAACTTGGACTAAGCGAAAATAAATGAAGCGTCAACTGTGCGTTCTTTCCTGTTTCCCTTTAGGATCACACACACACGCATATTAAAAATAAAAATATTTAAAAAAAAAAAAAAAACGGATAACACATGAAACATGAACAAAAAGAGAACAAAACAAGTAAGGGTGTTATAGTCAGGCGAGTCTGACAATAGAATACCCGACACACACAAAAAGACGTTTGTGCGTAAATACAAACAATTTTTTAATCGATATAACAAATTCGTTGTTAAAACTCAGCCTATCACACTTTTTGTTATATGTATTAATAAATCGTTTAATGGGACAATTACTCAAATGTATTAACACTCAATAAACATTTTAGATCAATCGCATTTTTTGTAATATTAACAACCAAAATATTAACACTCAATTGAAATGATTCAACAAACGATTTGTAATATCAATCAACCAAAAGTATTAAAAATCAACCTAATTCAAAATTTGTAATATAATCAAAAAATGGAAATAAATGCCATATTACATATCCATAATAAAAATTTAGTCTGCAAAGTCAGTATTAACGGAAATAATTATACATTATTAACATCATAAATATGTGAGCTTATTATATGATATATATTTTCAATCATTCGGTATGTAAGTTCAGCAACTAAAGCTTAAATGAGAATTTTTTATAAATATAATATAAAATATATATTATATAATATATTTATATTCGCACTTATCAAAAATTTCAGTACAAAAGTTTTGTAATAATTAACATAAAAATCTAAATATCAGTTTTGTCAATGTTAATACCTTCTGGTGTTTAATATAACAAAAATTTCAAGCAAATTTTTATTTAATGTTAATATTTTGTGTTTAATAATAACAAAATAATTCAACCAAAATTTTTGTCATAAACAATTTTAAATATTGCGAACTTTTCCCGAATTTCAGTGATTATATTGAAATTTTAATTGGGACAATTAACAAATTTAACCGATGTAATACTTTGAGTTTAATAAACAAAATAACAGCCAATTAATTGGAAATTTTTCGCGAGACATGTTATTTCGTATTTGAATTTTGCAATAAAAAAAAAGGTTAAGCACAGATTTACATTTTCAAATAATTTTTAATATCAAGAGTTGTTTAAGGCCATAAGGGGCCACATATACCGACTTTTGTTTAATTTCTTTATAAAAACCGCCCCTTTGCCACGCCCAATTTTCAAATTTTTCGGAATTCTAATCGGAGGTTTAAATATATGCGCAAATTCTAAGTTTGATTGAAATATTTGGAAAAAGTCAGATTTTGAGGCAGTTTTGAGATTTTTCCCACAGACCCTAGTACTGGAGGAACCCTTAATAATAGATCGATCAAGGAAATTTTTTTGGAGGATGTTTATGGCTACAAAGGCAGCAAAAGTGCCAAATTTCGTTAAAGTCCCATTTGAATTTCAGGTGTAGGAGACAATTTTCGAAAAACACCCTTCTGCCACGCCCACTTTTTCTAATGTTTTGAAATAATATTATTGGCCTTTAAATATGTTCAAATATCAACTTTCATCAAAATATCTTGAAAAACTTCGATTTTAGAGCAGTTTTTGTGATTTTCGTCCGATCGGGTCCATTCTCGAACTTAGTCTTACTCATGTCCCCGTGAGCACGCATACCAAATTTTGTCGAGATAGCTCAACTCCTTCGATAAGAAAACTGTATACAAACAGACGGACAGACAGACGGATAAACAGACGGACAGACGGACAGACAGACGGACATGGCTAAATCGAATCTACTGGTGACGCTGATCATTTCAATATATATTTTGTAGGGTCTATCTCGACTGGTTCTCAGTGTTACACATAACCACACAAACGCAATATACCCTCGAAACAGAGTGTGTCGGGTATAATGAAGCCAGAAGAAAAGTATTGGAAAGAAAGAAATTCCTAAGGGCCCCCAAGCGGTTTTTATAGGCCAACACAAGACCCGAATGACAGCCGATCGCATGCAAACTGAGGAAGCGCTGAAAAAAAAAAGAAACCTATTTGAAAAATAAATAAGAAATAGGAAAGAAGAGAAAAAGTGGCGTGTGGCACGATTTGCAAAGCCAAAACAAACAAACGAACAATAAGAATGAATAGAAGAACAAGAAAAATTCAAGTATCTGAAAATTAGTTCTTTTCAAGCTGAAAAATTCCGCCAGAAGTGCAGCAGTACTTTTGCTTAACCATCTACACATGTATGTATGTACGTACATACCTACTGCATTTGCAGATGAGCTCTCAATCGCCCATCGACATATGCCATGATACAGTGGAACAGGGGAACACGAGAAGGCGGAAAATAGTGTGAAATGGCCAAATAAAATGGCGCCTCCTGCCCAATTCAGTTCTTGTTAAAACTGTTGGGGGAAAATTGTTTACACAGGCGAACAATTCAACACTTACCTCAATGAAGGTGCGCCTGGCAACATTAATTTGCAAGCACACACACGCACACATGGGCACCTTGTCCGCTTTGTTCGCAGCACTCTTCCATTTAGCTGACTTCAAACGATTTCGGCAGCTCCGACTTGGACGATGATGGCATTCGCACCACATTGCACACATCGTTGTGCAATGACTGCTCGTTTTCTTCCTCATATTCTTGTTTTAGTTACGATCTAAATTTCAAATTTGGCCCTAATTCTCTTATTCTGTACAAATACAATGTTTAGACACTCAATAAAGAGTGGAACCTCCATCTATCGTCCAAATGAAATTCATACAAAATAGCATCGCCCAATTCTGGCTACCGTAGGAAGGAATTTCGGGACCGGAGGTGTTTTCTTTTTTTTTTTTTTTTTTTGCGCCTGGGCGGCCAATTAACAACTTTATTCTAAAGTAATAAGACGATTCGGAATTTTGCCTTTTACAGTGAAAGCTCCCATAAGCGGACACCCACCGTCGTGGCCTTTTTTTCCGGTCATGGGAGATGTCCGCTTTTGGGAGAGTACAACAAAAATGCTTTATTTTACATAATAATATAAAATAAAATAGCTTCAGAGACTGAAGTATCTAATGCATTGTCAATTTTGGATGAATACTTGCAAACTTACTCAAATACGACAGATCACTATATGGCGGTCTTATTTTATTTAAAGTAAAAACTATAAAATAGCAAAAACAAAGTTAATTTTCAGGTATTTAGATATGTATAACAAAACAGATTTGTGGCTCCCCACACTAAAACAAGAAAAAAAAAGTAACAAAAAAAAAAATAAAATTCTTAAAATTCTTTTCTTAGAAAAAAAAAAGAAATCTTTATCTCGTCTCAAAATTGTGTATTAAAATATTTCTGTTTCACTTTGCCACTGTTTCACGTTGAATGTTTTTATGCCCTGCTTTTATGTCCGGTTTTACATGCCTACTCGTTCGCTTTTTCGTTGAAGTTTGTTTTGTGTCCGTTTATGGGAGGTTTTTTTTTTTACAAGGAAAAGTATCAAAAATATCCAAATCATGTGTACGCGTCCGCGTCCGCTTATCAGAGCGTCCGCTTATTGGAGCGTGTTTTGTATGAAAACCTTCGAAAAAAACTTGTGTATTGGAAATTTGTCCGCTTATTGGAGATGTCCGCTTATGGGAGCTGCCCGCAACGAGATCTTTCACTGTATTTCAATCGCCTAATTCGACCGGCCTACAATAATGTTATTGTTGTTTCATTGTTTCTGCGCATTTAAAATTTGTACGCGTAAGTGTCTCGCAAAGCCTAAGGCAGAGGTTGGACTGTGAACCTATAAATTTTTCTGTTTATACTAAAGTTGGATGTGTGTGCTCGAGTGTGTGCAACGTGTGCATACGTAATTGCACGCATCTGAATTAGAATTGGGTATCTGAATCAGCTCATTCTATGAATACCTAGCTATCTACAATCTGTGTATCTGTCTATCTGCAGATGCATCGCTTGATCGTCTTCCGTACTGCGCTTTGGCTTTTTCCTTAAACAAATATTTTCTTTTCGAATTTTTCACTCGACTTTTCTGCTTTCTATTTTGCCTGCTTTATTTTTCCGCTTTTCAATTTTCGTTTAAAATCAGTTTTTTCAATTTTTTTTTTCAACCTTTTTCATTTTATATTTTTGTAAATTTTTCCATTTCTCTCAAACACTTTTAACACATTTAATTGCATTAATTGCGCAATTGCAAATGCTTTCATCGCGCGTTGCATTCGATGATATTCGAAAGCCATTTTCCTCGATGTTTTCATTCAGTTTGCCTCTTTAAACGAGAGTTTAATGGATTTTTGTTATAACACTGTTTTTTGTTTTTCCTCCATGTATGTCTTTAAAAACTTCCTCCAATGTTTACGTTTTGTGATGATATAAAATAAAGATTTCTTTTGGTTTGTTTTTTTCATTTTTTTTTTTTTTTCAATAAAAACTGATTTCGCATTAATCGATTAATGACTTTTACGGATTTAAACTCGAAATAATTAAGCGTGCTCTTATTTAAATATATGCATATCAAGTAATGAAAGATAGAATTTTTGAGAATCAGACTTAAAAAAGAAGACAATTAAGAAAAGGGATAGTATTCAAGTCAGGCGAGTCCGAGAATACCTAAAATACCCGATCCAGACAAATTGTCAGCTATATATCTATGTATTTTTGAATATCTTCTTACAACATTCTTCAACACAACGACCATTAAGACAAAGTATACTGGAGATTTTCAAGCCCATAAAGGAGCCTCATGTGCCGACGTGTTTTGTATTATTTTCTTAAGACCGCCGTTTTGCAACGCCCATTATTCCAACTTTTCGAAATTTAATCCTAGTAGATTTTTGTCGCAAACCCTAGTACTCGAGGCATCTCTAATAATTTACCGATCTGGCCCATTTTCGATCTAGATCTTTCTCATGTCTTCGCCAATACGCATACCAAATTTCGTCAAGATAGCGCAACTCCTTCGATAAGAAAATTGTATACAGAGAGATGGATTTAGAGACGGATGGACGGGCAGACATAGTGCACACGTAAGCACAAACGCAATACGCCCTCGACACAGGGATGCCTTATCCACTTTTTCTGAGCGGCATCAAATGTTATAGTTGTGTTCTATTTTATCATTTTCATGCCTCATAACATAAAAGAAACAACAGATATGGTCATTGTCTTTCATATCATATCAGGCTCTTTTTTTTTTGTGTGTGTAATGAGGTCGCCCCTTTTTTTTGTGTTCCAGAAATTAGCACTATATGTCTTCCATTGAGTTCTCAATACTCAAAATTGAAGTGTGCTTTATTTTTGCGCCTGATCTAGTTACATAGGTGCTGCAAAAATGTTATAGCAACACTGAAAAGCAGGGTCTCCCGGCCTTTTTTCTAGAGCCTCTCATGGTGATGAATTGCAACTCATAAATCATTGATAAATGGACACAAACGTCGTCTAAAATGCAAATAAGAAATCATTTATTAATTTGGGTAGGATATTAATTTTTGATGTGCTTTTATACCCGGAATACTCTTAGAAGCCGAAATAAATAGTATTTATCAGGCATGTGCTAGAATTCGAAAACTGACCGATTCGAAATTTTAGTCAACTGAAATATATACATATATGTATATCTCATAGACAAGCGGATAAAATTGGGTTCGGTGAAATTAAGAACCAAAAGCAGTTCCGACCCAAAACTAACAAAATCTGTAAATTCTATAAGCAATTTTGGTCGATTTGAATTCCGATTCCTTCAGGTTTCGAATTCGAGCAAATGTCTGTATATCGAAAACCCAAAGAAATCTTATAAATTTTCCAAACTTAGCCGATACTATTTCCCATATATTCATTGGCCCCATTATTTGGAAATTTTGAGTTTAGAGAAGCTAAGCGTGAACCCTTCGAAAGAATCCCAAGCCCATCAGTTTTAACAACTGATCAATTAATCAGTGTTATGATCCCTAAGAGGAATTCTACGTTTTACCTCGTTGCCATACTTAAAAAGTTATCCCTCTGCAAAAAGATCGGTATACAAATGGAATGGATCTAAGCTGTTTCAAGATTGGGAAAACTTCCTTCGAAATGGGTACGAGGGGCAATGGACTATGGACTATAGAATTGCGACCTTTCATACATTTTTGAAAGCATTCTGCCCTCCTCAAAAGAAAATGTTTCTATTGAAAATGTGACCCAATTTTTTTTTTTTTTTTTTTTTTTTTTTGTAATTGAGTTTTTAATAAGAGGAAAATAAGTATTCCTAAGTATTTATGAACATATTTTATAAAATGAATTGTTAGTATCCATAATAACCTCAAAATGGATCGTAAAATGAATGATCTAAAGACTGATCAGCCAGAGGAGCACATTTTCGGCACATGTTACAAGCAGAAAAATCTGTAAAGCCATAAATTTGGTTTTTTTTTTTTGCATCTTTCCTTTGAGGATCGTTAAATGACGCCAATATTGGCAGCTGTTTTTCAACATTTTATGGCGTTTTTTTTTTTTTTTTTTTTTTTTTTTTTTTTGTCGTGTTTTGATTCTCGTTCTTTTGCATTTTAATTTTTGAACCGATGAGGCCAGAAATCACAGATTTTCGTTGCTCTTGAAGCATACAAAAATGTGTGTCAATATATTTGCCTAAAATTATTGACTTGAAATTTTGTGATAACCGCAAAGAAAGAAAATGAATGCGAAAGCAATTTTTACAAAGCTGACGTTCGTGTTTTCAAACAATCAGATAAAAATGCATCAATGATGGTTATTAAAGGTTATGAGAAATGAAGAGAAGGTTCTTTCGACACCTTGTCATGGGTGGCCTTTAAGAAATCGATATTAAATTCGTTTGTGTGAATTTAAAAATAATTTACGCGATTTGAAACAATGTGAACTCGACTATCAAAAGAATCAGATGTTTGGAATCGATTGAATGGATTTTTAGACTCGATGTAGGGCATGAGAATATAGAATGGATGAATCGAAATCGATTTATTCTCAACAATTCCAATTTTAACCCAAAAGTCAAGACATTGGACTTGTCTAAATTTTATAAAAAATTGAAAAAGTTGGGTAACCTGCCAAGAAAATTTTTTTAAACCTTTTTTAAGGAAAGAACTATCGAGGAAAACGTTTGGAAATCGAACTTCAAAAAATTCCTGAAATATTTATTTTTTATTTTTTATTTGAAAGGATATTTTATGATTATTATTCGCGTTTATCTGTTTGGGTAAAGCGGCTGTAAATCTATTAAAGAATTTCCTATTGATCGTTTCATAATTATACCCAGCATAAACATGGTATATTACACCGAGAGAAATAAAAACAGTTAAATCAACTACTTAGAACAGTTAAAAAAAAAAACCGCCTCCGGAGTTTTCGATAGCTCAGTTGTTTAAGCTGTGAATCGATAGTCGTGAGCTTCGGGGTTCTATCCCTGCTGGCGACGGGGATTTTTCTGGATTTTTTTTTTAATTACAGTTTTTTTTTTGTTCAGAGTGTAGTTGTTTTGGAAGACAAAAATTTTCTCCTAAATTTTTAAGATTTTAATTTATTTAAGTTTTTTTTCATGGTTCATTTTCAAGCAAAAAATTTTGGGAGTAAAACAATTCCTTAAGCACGTTCCCCAAAACTTGAGCAACCATAAGCTCAAGTGAGCATTTTGACCATTAAATTAAATTCGTTCGTTTAGCGTAATGGTTAAGACGTTCGCCCAGCGAAGTGGAGGTCAGCGGTTCAAGGCTCGGCCGAGGCGAGAAAATTTAAAGAGATGAAAGAGAAAAAGATTCAAATAGAAACAAATAAATAAAGAAATAATTTAATAAAAAAAAAAAATATTAATAAAAGAAGATAAAAAAAAAGTCAAAGCAAAAAATAAATTTTTTTTCCCAGTCGCTGGTGACAGTTGATTTAACCGTGAGACAGTTATATCAACCATCAGGTAGTTATATCCTTATTGACTGTGTTTGTACTGTTGAATTGACCGCTACTACACATAAGCTAAGAATTAACGGTGAACTCGGTTATTTTAACCTGCTTTTTCAGTTAATATAACTACCTTTTTCTCTCGGTGTAGTTCTGTGAGAATCTTGTAGCAGACAGAACTTATCTCCGTAGGTATAGACAAATACATACAAGATAAAAATTTTAATACAATTCGAAAGAGAATTGTCAGACCTTTCTAGGCGTATAAAATAGTCTTACACTTTATTGAAGCTTCAAGGATATTTGAGCCCTCAAAGTCAAAATTTTAAAATTTTTTAAACATTTTTTGACTTTGAGAGCCATTTTGGTATGAAAAAGGTCCTATTAATACCCAAATTTTTTATTTTATTCAAAATGCTGGATCGATTTCCTTTAATTTGGTACCCCATTTGTCTAATAAATTTTTTGAAAATAAGATGAGAAAATTAAATATCTAAATGAACATCTATCCGTTTGCTATCAATGAAGTCGATCTTATTAGATTTGATACAGCAAAACTAATAAGTTTTTTGATCAGGATCGAAAACTGAATCGATTTAGATATGTCCGTCTGTCCGTCAGTCCGTCCGTCTGTGGTGGATAATTCTGGACCAATCATGCCAAAAAATTCGGCACACAATTATATCGGGCCCACAGTATGATCCGCCCACTGCCACGCCCACAAATAGACATTTTTCGTAACTTGCAATGTAAAAGGCGTTGAAGCTTCAAATTCGACCAAGACGAATGACGGGGTAGCAGAAAAATGTGGGGGCTGGCCACTGTCACGCCCATAAATTGAGATTTTTGGTAACTTCCCTACGGAAAGGCCAAACGCAGTGCGTCAATATTTTCGGGACGCTGGGTATATCAAAGTCGGGCTGGACCGACTTCAGTTTTCTTACTTTTTGCCAAATTTCTTTGCTGACAAAATCTCAAATCAATGAGCTATGTATCTACAATATTCAGGAAATTGTATGGAAATGAAAGTGTATACAAGGCTATTTTATGATGACCATTCGTGTGTGTTTTATACGTCGGCTGGGTTAAATGGGTTAAATAAATAATATTTTCATTGACAACCTAGCTGAACTTCAAGCGATTTTCCAATTCCATTTCATCTTGTCAAGAAAATTGCTACGAAAATGTATAGCGTGCATTTCTATGACAACCTTATCGAAATGTCATTGGGAGAAAGTTCTGCAATTGAGATTGAGATTGAGATTTAGATTGACTCGGGTTGGCATTGAGGTCTAAAAACAGTTGCAGCTGCTGCTGTTGCATCATTATTGACGTGGTATTTGCGAACAATTTCTAACGATTCTTGAGAAAACAACTCAGAAACTTATTATTTATTACAACATTTATTTTTTTATTTTTTTTTTATATTATGTTTTTCAATTATCGATGAGTAAGAAATTCTTGAATTGTGAATAGATCCAGATCAGAATGCGAAGAAAGTTCTGCCGTCATTTTCAAATTGCGAACGCATATGTATGTACTTAATGTGCGATTCTCCCATTGATAGTTGTCATAAATATAAATTTGATACTTTTTTTCTTAACACTGCCAAAAATTGGGCAGAGGAAACGGGAAAAAAATTAAAAAAAAAAAAAAAAAAATCGTTCATAATTGCGAAATATGTAAAGCTTATCTCGTCGCTCAGACATGAATAGGCGTAAACATTTGTCGATTACCTTGAAATGTAGCGAATCATTCATTTGAATCTCACTTTCTTGAAGTGTCGGCCTACGTTTTTTTGCATAACTGCCAATTCGACGAAATTATTTTTTCTCTAATAATTATTATTATATATTTTCTAATTTTATTTTTACGGACATTCTTTAGAACGCCCAAGTCTTTTTGCTATTTTGCATAGAAAAAACGTTGCAAAATAAGTTAGTGTCTGGGATGCAAAGAGTATCGATACTGGAATCGATACAATGAATATTTGGACATCATGGACTATCGATTTTTATTTTTTGCCATCATAAGTATCGAAAATAATAAAAATAAGGCATATGGACGCGAAAATGGTTCAGTTTTTAATCCTTCAGTGCCGAAGGCATGCATTTTTAGTAACCACGAAAATTTAACGATTCAAAGTTGATGCAAATAATAAATGTTATAAATCGTTAAATTATCATACACTCAAAAAAATAAAATGTAATGCCAATATAATTTGTCCCAAAAATTTTGTTGGTTAAATCGTTCCCAACAATTTAAATTGTTTAAAAAAAAAAATGGTTCTTAAAACAACAAAAATAATTCTTCGGATGACTACAGAAATTGTATTGGTCTGAAAATTAATTCTTAATGCAAAAATTTTTTCAATAACATTGTCTCAACAATGTAAAGTTCTTGAGAAATTTTTTTGAGTGTACATGTACATAGAGGTATACATAAAACGATCTTCCGATTCCATGTCTGCGAGTCGAATTTAAGAAAGACGCTTAGCGAAGAAGTTTTACCGATTCAAATCTTGTATGAAAACTCTCAGACACACGCCCTTAAAATAAACTGAAAATATTAAGCCGTTTACCGAAAGACTTACCTGTAAGGTGGCGCGGGAAAAATATTTCCTTCCGTACAAAATTAGACGAACCACTTAATTTACGCATTTATTAAGATCCACTATAAGCTAAGCCCTAACATCGACAGACGAGAAGAGAGCCGGTTGACGTAATATTTATAATATCAACTTTTAAATACTTACCATCGCGTTTTTTTGTTTATGTCTTGACGGGCTGTAGAGTAGTGACGAAAAATATCAAATAAACTATTATATATTAGAAAATTATGAAATGTATGAGTCGATACTTTTAGAAGTTGAGAACTTTGTGTGAATATCGACAGAAAGTCGATTAAGTGAAATATATCGATGTAAACTGTTATTAAATGAGCTAATAATAGTCAAATATCGATCCCGTAGAGAAGCTTATGATTATTCGTAGACAAGATCTAAATCAGTCGTACAAATTCGGTTCAATGTGAATGTATTTATATGTTCGAAGATCAAAAGGGGCTTTCCGGACATTTATAGTGTTTAGTTGAAGCCATCCTTTATTACCGCCAGCACATCTACATATCAACGGGTAAATTTTGCGGACTCGCTACACCCGCTTAATCCAAGCAACGTATGCATTTTTACAGTTATATTCATTAGAATGGAGTAATTTTTTTAAAAAATCGATTTCTTTTCGAAAGCTTTTTTAATAATCATGAGAAATTTGGATAAAACTTCGCATTCGCATTCCCTGCATACACATAGGTATACAACATCCATTCCGTTTTTGCTCTTCACCTTATGAATGAACTCATAATATTTTGATCATTGCTCTACTTTGACCCTCTTCAAGTGCGCGATGCTTTCAAAAGCTCATTAAACACTTTGTAATAAAATTAACAATTATTTTTAATCAATGAACACTTAAAAGGGTGATAACCAAAAGGTACTAGCGCACACACGAATAAAAGAAAACAAAACAAAAAAAGGCAAAAAAAAAAAAAAAAAAAAAAAAAAAGGCAGTACAAAATGAAAAAGCATATGCCAATCTTTATCAGTAAAACAAAAATAAACAAAACAAAGTGCTTTAATAATAAATAATGTATGAACCAATAATAAGGGAAAACGAAAAAATTAACAAATCAATGAAAAAATGATGTCACTGCTGGAAAAAATTGAAAATTACATATGCTACACTGGGCTACAAAAGTTGAACAGCGCTTTGAAAAAATGTCCATTTTATGAAAACTTTTAATATTTTATTTAATTATCGAACTCTTCATACTCTTAACAAGCGAGGACGATTGTTTCTCCCATCTAAGATTTCTAAGGTTTGTCTAAAGTTGTCCCCGGTTTTTGTGATTTTTTTTTTGGTCTTCGTATCAAATAAAGTGAGTGATCAGCACTTGAAATTCATGTACCAGTGCGACGTTTTATGAAATCTAACCAAAATTAATATTCCAAAGATCAACAACAATTCTGCTAAGCCAAAAATGGAATTTAGGGATTTTTCCTAGGCACATTTTCCAAAAAACAAAAAATAAATTTAAAAAAAACTGCATTACTGATTAGAAATTATTTTCACGGCGTTCATTTGCGTTGGATTGAAAAATTTCTAGCATACTCATAGGGTAATTTGGAGTTCCTACGTCTGATTTTTGGTAAAAATTGTTCAGGTTTAAAGTGCCAAAACGGTATTAAGGAGTGCTCAGATAGACTTCGTGTACTTGAAGAAGTTGTTTAGTAATAATTTTTCTATATTTAAATAAAATAAATAAAAAAATATTCTTATTGGATTGGGCACTGTGTGCCACAGAAGTAAAAAACCGGTGAAAAAATCGTAAATTTTTTTTATAGATTTTTTCTGTTTTTAGCTACTGGCCGGAGCTATTTCAGTTAGTACAACAACTACTTTTAATGAGTCCAGGGCTAAAACTTTGTCATAGATAGGAAAGAGAAATATTGAACGCGTTACGAGATATAGACATAATTAGGCGCGGCAAATTTTTGATATCGATTAAAAAAAGAAATTGATACAATCTAACTAAACCAAGTATAGGGAGTTGCTATACTCACCGAGCACTTTCAGAAACTGCAGTCAAATTTTTTTGCAACATTCGATGACCTCAAAAATGTGTCACAGTGTCGCAAATGTTTCATACAGTGTAAATTGTCCTTTAGGAACGAGATAAATATCCAAAGATCTATATTTCTTGGATGACGCTCCTTTTATTTCTTCTTTTCTTTGATATTGTATGTATATATTGTATATCTACAATTTTTATTTTTATTTAATTTTTTCGCACATTTTGGAGCAAATAAGCAGATATTTGTGAAGCCCATGGATAAATCTCCTAACTTAGCCATAAAAAAAAATCCCAAAAAATCTTAAAAATTTTCCCATCATAAGAATTTATCACAAACTAGATTTTCTCTTGGCCTTTAGCCAACGCGTGATGGGACTTTATTATGGTGTCTTAACTAATTTGTTTATAGCCGGCAAATACATATAAAACTTTTGTTTTCTGGCTCACCTATTTCATTTGATTTGAATTTGCTTTTAAACATTCACAATCGAAAAGCATTTCCAAACACAGCTGTGCGCAACACAATAACAAAAAAAAAGAGTTATAAAAATGCAAAAAAAAAAATTAATAAATAAATAACTAAATAAATAGTATTACAAAAAAGTATTTAAAAATATTATTAACAGTTGGCTCAGTCCAAAGACTCAAATTATAACGAAAAAACATGTTGAACAATGAAATTTCGTATATACGATAACTCGCTACAAAGTAACCGGTTTTTTTTTTATGTCGCTACGCAATTCTGCCTTTCGGCTCATTCGCAAAAGTGTATAGAATCCTCTGGTTTCACAAAATCCCATTAATACAATTTAAACGGAGATTTTTTTTTTCAAGTTTTTCACATTTTTGCGCTTCAACCTAAACAGCTATTCAATATTAATATTTTCTTTGTGTAATTGCTGCTGCTGTTATTTTTGTTGGTGTCGGTTTAAACCGCTCTGTTGTTTAAGCCATTATCTCAAACATCATTGGCAATGACAATGAATAACAGTGGGAAGTGTCTACAAATGACATCATCTCTTTTAAATACATACTTCGATAGGGGGGGTGGACTAAACAAAATTTCGATTTCAATGTTCCGTGAAGAGGGCACGTTATTTTAAAGCCGAAGCGCCTTATCGTCAATTAAGGTTTTTGATTTTTTTTTCCGCTTGCTAGAATGAGACAAAAAAGAAGTCACCACTTTCCAAGAAAGCTCGGGGATTTTTTTTTTTTTTTTTTTGGGATTTTGATAAAGAAATCTCCCCCTTCACTCTCTCATTCGTTTATTCGCTCGCTTTAGGACGCCTATCGATTGGTCTTGTATGCATATGGAGAAAGGTAATAAAATCACGACATTCTTTCAAGATAATTTCATTATTTGTTAATTATGGCTGTGAGTGGTTTAACAATTAAATGATTTATTTAAATGAGTCAACAGTAAATTTTTTCAATTTCACGGCCTCATAGATTTTTTAAAAATATTTTTCCTAATTATTTTCTTCTAAAAATTTATCTCTCAAAGTTTCTGAAGATCACTCTTAAATATGAAGATTTCTTTCTTTTATTTATGAAATTACTCAATTGTGTTATAACATTGAAATGACAAATGATGAAAATTTGTTTGTCCACATCGAAACAACGTTTTTACTCACATTTTCTTGTACATTTCACATTACTCTCAATAGTGACCGTGGGCGAGAGCACGAGCAAGAGAGCGTGATCGTTTGCTGATTGGATTGTTAAGGGTCCAAGAAAAAATTTGTCTCTGCTAATAATGACGATTGATTTGGAGTATTACTGAAAGGTCCTTATAAAAGGGGTCCTGTCTGGACTCTGTAAAATCTCTTAAATAACGTTAGCTCTCTTATGGCGTTCGCTGTCTCCGATCTGATATTTTATTATGATTGTTTTTTTTTTTTTGCTATAAAACTGGAAAATTGTACAAATATTTTTGATCAAGCAATAAAATCCAACTAACAAATACCTGTGTGAGAGAGAGAGAGAGAGAGAGAGAGAGAGAGAGAGAGAGAGAAGAGGGAAAAAACGACCCTACTATTTTTGGCTTCTGTCGCAATCAGTTAATTTTTGTTGCTCGGAGAGAGTGCCGATAAAAACAGGTGTTCGAAATGTCGCGATATTTGACGGCAATGGCGCTACAATTATTCCAGTTACTTCTGTCTTTGTTCGTTCTGCTATGCAATAAGTATGCTATGTGAGTAAAAGCAATTATGGTCCTTTTGGTATGATCGGTGATGTCGAGAGAAAATTTTAGGGCCCGGGATGAGATGTTTTTCTTCCTTTTGCGTCAGAACAGGACTTTCTTCTTGCCACTCTCGAGAGGACTGGGCATGATCATATCATATAATGATCATCAATAAAAAAAAATCGAATCTATATATAAATAGGCGAACAACAATTAGTTCAGTACCATTATCTCGAGTATTTCTTAACCGATTTTTATAAATTTTTTTTTTTTTTTTTTTATTGAGAGAAGGGCAGTGCACAAGCCCTTTGTTTTGGAAATCGGGTGGTTATGGCCCCCGAAAATATAACAAATCAAATCCCATATACAAAAGGTATTCCCCGTTAACATAACATTAACATTTCCAGTCAGATAAGGGAAAGAGATAGACGAGAAACACACAACAGTATATATGTGGTGGTCGAATTTCGACCACTGGACGACCCTAGTTTTCTTTAATGTTCAATTTTCATACACTTCTCTCAATAGTTGCATTGTAAGAATAGGTGCAAAATTAATGGCGGTCTACTTTTTCAAAATAATATTTTATACAATTTTTACAAGTTTTGGGCTTATTTATTGGCTTTAAATGGGTTAATAATTCTAGGTAATACGCAAAAAAAAGGCAAGGTTGTCCTCTCCCTTTCGAATATGTTCATTTTAAACCATTATTGCGCTTTCAATTTCCTTAAGACCAGTCGTTTCGGTCGTTCTGATCTTAGCCTTTTAACTCTTTGATGCCCGATGTTGCCTATAGACAAAATTCAAACGTCCTCTCTATTTCTGCAAATACAAAAATATGATACAGAATAATTTGTTGATTTAAATGGAATTTGGTAGATTAATGCTTTAACGAGACAATTTATTTAGGTAAATTTTACAAAGGGAAGTTATTTTTAATACAGTGGAGACATATAGAAATAAGGAAATTTGGAAATTTTCAAACAGGTAAATGACTTTGAAGAAATTCGATCTTTTGATAGCAGATTTGACGCTTAAGCTATGACCTCAGTTCGGCTAGGAATGAATAACTCCATATGAAAAAAAAAAATCTTAAGTAAATTCCTGACGAATTTGACGCGGCTGGCCGCAGTTCAGTAAAAATGTATCATAACATTTAATGCTTTTTTTTTTTGCCTAAAAATGCACATCGAAACCCAGGCTTTCTTAGCAGAAATAATTGAAGTTGAATTGTTTCGCGCAGAAAAGTGACAGTTGACGTGAAAATGGTTTGAAGGTGGTTTAACAATACCTACTTACAAATAAGTTTCCATTTGGAAATTCAAACTCAAATTGAAATTTAAATCTGCTGTTTATGCCGTCAGGGCTGTTTAGAATATTTCTTTTTATGATACGTTTTTCCTCGGCGAAATGGCCATGGAATTTCCGCCGTTATTTCTTACCGAACTAAGACGAAGCCTTTAAAGATAAAAATTGAGGGAAAAGAAAAATTTTGTAATTTCACTGGTTGTTCAAAATGTTCTAGGACTTTTTCTATTTAGAGAATATATATGTATATAAGCACCTATATAATTGATCGAAAAAAAAAGTTAAAACAACACGCCATCATCTTTCGTTTTGAATCGAAAAGAATAGTATTAGAGAGCAGAATGAAATGCCGCCATAAAAGGGTTAAATAACAACTATTTTCTTCTAATTTTAGTTTAACTGCCGTCCCCATAAAAAATGCTCAAATGGATTTGAACTAAAAAACAGTTAAATTTCATATAAGTATTTCTGACAGCAAAGTCACCGTAAAAAAGGTTTTAACAACTTTTAATTTCTATGAATTAGGCTAATTTAATGCGTAAGGACAATTTTTTTTCTCCGCATAAGCTTCAAGCAATGTTGCTAAGAGTAAATCCTATATTCGTTAAAATGTTAATGTGTGGACAAATTTTTCTCTTATGCGCGTTGAAGGGTTAAAGACAAGCTTCGTCCTACTTTCTTACTCTGATGCAGTCAGAGATGTTGGAGTCTTTATTCGGTTGGCGTAGACTACGTTGCGTTGCGTTGCAGCTCACAACAACAAAACATTTTTTCTGACACAAGACACCATATTACCGACTGTAGCGTACAAATAATTTACAAAAAAAAAAAAAAAAAAAAAACATCGTACAGTGTGCTTGTCTTTATTTATTTAGTCACATGCAATTTCAGTCGCAACGAAATTGTCAACCAACGAACATGAAATTTTTGAGAGAAATAGAAATGGAAACACATTCAGAAATTAGAAAACAAAGTGAATTCGGATGAAAATGGAAAATAAATTAATAAACACACAAAAATACCCATGCACAACGAAAAATACGCGAAAATGAAAATTCGAAATATTTGTTCAAAACAAAAAACAAAAAACAAAAAAGCCTGATGAGTCAAACGATACGAAATGCGAACAAATGAAAACGACAAGAAAAACAGATTAAAGAATAGAAAATGGCAAACGAGAAATATATTTCAAATGATGCATCAATCTTTTTTTTTACAGTGTAAAGAATTAAAAAAAAAAATTAAGTATATACATACATATATGTATACATATATGTACAAAATATATACGAAGTCAAAACTGGAAAACCTTGCCACTTCGGAGCATGCCTGCTGTGCAAATATTTGTTTTTTTATTTATTTTGGTTTTATTGCCAAAATCAGTTATTTGAACGAAAGTGGAATTAAAGCAATATAATAAAAGAAGAACTGTGATAAATAAGAAGAATTTCTTTAAAAATCAATAAATACGAAATAAACAGCATAAAATGTGGTTTCGTTTATCGGGCAATGCTGCAGCAACAACAGCAGCAGCAGCTGCTGCTAATACTGGCGATGATAGCAAAGCCATCATTGCAAACAACAACAACAACAACACATCAAAAGCAATAAAAATAATAATAACAATAGCAGCAAGAACAGCAGCAAAAACAACTCCAACTATAAGAACAATAACAATAATAGTAACAACAACAACAACAACAACAACAATAATAATAATAACAACTCGAGTGAGCCGCCATCAAAATTTGAGAAATTCCGACGAGCAAGCTTTCGTCGAAAATCGGGCGGACCAGCCGTACCGCCACGAAGACGCTCGAAATCACCGCATGCGGTTCTACAAAAGAGTAAATCCCCACCCCATATCATGGCGACCCCTGAAGAAGAAGAAGCAGATGAAGTGCCAACAATGGATCCGACGAAGGGAGCAATAAAAGCGAATTCGAAAAAGTCTAGCAGCGAAGCGACTTTAACAATTGCGACCGACCAGGACTCTGGGGTCTTGGAAGATATAGGAAATGGCAGCGGCCTTGGCGGCGGAACGAATACAATTTCCGCATTACTACTGCCAGCGATCGAGACGAATTCATGTAGGGCTTTTAATAAGAAATCCTTAAAACAGATCAAAACTGAGCCGCCAAAGCGAAAATTCTACAATAGACTTCCAACAACAACAACATCGACCACATCGACAACATCGACCACATCGACAACAAATTCAAAACAAAAGAACTCTCAAATAGGGGCAGATAAAACTGTACCCACAAACAGCAATAAGGACAAAGAACACAAGGGAAATGTGTTCGCTGAAGTTGACACTGAAGATGACGATGATGACGACGACGACGATGATGATGAAGATTCAGAAACCGATTCGACTAACGACAAGGGCAAAACCAATGAACCCGATTTAGACGAAATACCACCGCAACGTGGTAAGGAGAAAATTCTATTGACCGACCCAAAATATAAACGCAACCGAATTGAGAAAAGTTCATCAAAGACGAAAGTTGTCGATCTGGAAAAACGCGAGAGCATAAAACGATCGCGAAGCTCAAGGAAGATTCCGACATCATCGGCGGCACCATCAGGGTCTGGATCAGGACCAGGATCGGTGACGTCCTCGTTGCTGGCAGATGATAAATCTCAACCGAATACCATAGCCGGAAATAAGAAATCGAAGAAGGAAAAAGAGAAGGATTGTGCCAATGCCGCAGCCGCCGCAAAGAAACAATCGCGACCGCATTCGAATCTAAATCTTCACGCACTGGTGAAATTCGTCGTGAATAATAAAAAATTCATTACCTCCGATGATGGCTTTACACTAATGAGGCGTAAATCCATATCCGAAGCTGCTTCGTCCGTTTTTGCCGTGGCCGCTACATGTAAGCCGCTGCCGATCGCTTTGAAATACTGTCAGGATAATATTGTCGCCGAAGCACCAAAGGAATCCGATCCAAAAACCGATCGAAATGTTGTGCTCGTTAAGCAGCAAAAACTGAAGAACTCATTCTGCGAACGTGCGAATCGCAGCGAACCGATGCAATCGAATCCGAATTCGAATCCGTCGACTACGCCGACGCGACGCTGACGACGCCATCGCCATCGCCGACTTCCACCACATTCACGATTGCCGAGGAGAAAAGCATGTTGCCGCCATCGATAAAGGAGAAGGCGAAAAAATGGTCGAAAGCCGCGGGTGCTAGTAAGAACTCAGTGGTCGCGCAGGTGCAACGAAATAGCTCCAACAGCAGCAAGAGCAGTGGAAATTTCGAGGACGAAGCCTTCTATTCATTCGACGAGCTCGATAAGGGCGAGACCATATCGACGGTTTCGAGCCGTCCCACGGATGAAGCGACCGAACTGAAGAGGAAATCATCCTCCCCATCACTTACGTCGAGAGTGGCCGCTAAGATAAACGAAACTACCAATAATTATAAGAACCGCAAGGCAAAAAAACGTAAGACAAATGCCGCTGCCGCTGCTGCCTCTGCCGCCGCTGCCGCTGCTGGCAAGCGACCCGAACTCTACAAACAAATTAGTGTTGGTGAGCATTATCAATATGTAATCGTTGAGAGACGTAGGTGGAGAGCTCCGTCTCTCTCCCTTTCTATTGGTGAAATTTTCTTAGGTTCCCAGTTACTCGTGAGCAGTATTTGAGCTTATTATGAGGCGTTTATGAGATATTTATGACACATTTTTTTTTTAGCATTCCCCCCCAATATTGGCTCTCAAAATTCTCTCTTAATAATTTTTCAAGCCCTTAACAGGCAATAGATATGCCCAGAAAAAATTTTTCATTCAAATAAAAATAAAAAAAAATTAGCCTTGTATATATTTTTGATGATTTTCTCCCCTAATTATTTTGAACAGAACGCTTACATGCTACGTCGATTGTACGACAGCCATCTGATCGTCGACCGGATGCTAGTGGAGGCGGCGTCAGTGCATCGTCACGGCCCAATGGAAATGCAGCTCAGAGTAGCAGCGATCCGCAGACATCATTTCATGCACGCAGCGCCTCTGGTGACGGCAGCAATGCTGCCGATGGAACACAAAATTCATCAAATGTTGGGTTAACCGTAACGGCACTGGGCGCAACGGCTGCAGGTGGCGATATAAATGCGCAGGACGCAGCTACTCCGAATGTCGGTGGTGGCGATAGTAAAGAGTCGCGCAGGGAACGGTAAGTGCGGCATAAAGTTTTTGTGATTTTAATCGTTCACGCTGTCTCTCTCTCTCTCTCTCTCTCGCTCTCTATCCTCACAGTTTGCACCATCAACATCAGCAAAATAAGAGTGCTCCCGTTTCGGTGAATCGCTCGGAGTCGTATAAGGAGCGTTTATCACATAAACGCAATCGGAACAGCCGACGCAAGACCTCCGATCCAAGTCTGACGTCAAGGCCAAAGTGAGTATTACGAAAAGAATTTCTTTCTTATATGAATAGACACACTGACAGAAGAATAATGAATGGCGCCGCGATCAATGTACTCTGATCCCCCTGCTTGTATTACCCCCTTTACCCCATTTAATTTCTTTTTTTTTTTTAATTATTTTTTTTAAAGATTTTTTTGTTCTTTAATTGAATGAAAAAATTGAAGGATGTTTTTGTCTTAAGCCATAAAATTACTGTGGAGAACACATGCTGAAAAAAAGGGGCAGGGGAAGGGGAACGGGGGAAATGTTTATTCAAGGGTTTGTTCGATTTCTCGAAGAGGTGAATGAATACTATAACTCATGGAAATATTCTTCACATTCATTCATAGAGATCGTGCTATGACGTAGTGGCGGTGATGCTCTGCTTAATTACATTCGCCTTGATAAATTAATTATAATTATAAGTAAGGTAAGTGTACCACGTAAGGCCCACCTAACACCTTTTCGATTACAGCGTACAAAGTATTGATGATAGAAACCCGATTGTTTTTGTGTTGTTTTATTTGATAAATTTTCTATAGAAAAACAAAAAATTCTACCAAAAAACATTATCGGAAAAGCTCCTAAAATGCGATTTAAAAAAACGTAATTTTGGGCCTTACGAGGAACATGTGTACCTTAAAAGGCCCACTTACTCCTTGTTTGAGATAATGAACCCAAACTTGCATTCATTACTTTTGAAAGCCATTTATGTTAATTTATATTGTAAAAGCTAGTAAAAAAAATTAAAATATCAGACAAAATTCGTTTATTTAAAAAAAAACTTAACGAATGTTACTTACCTGTTTTTGATTAAGAATTAAAGATTAAACGCTATTTAAGGAAAAAAAGGTATAGTTGCCGTCTTTTGACCTCAGAGCAACTCAATATAAGTTTCTTAATGACCGTTGTTGAATTTTTTATGGTGGGCCTTCATAGGCCTTCCAAGAAAAAAAAATTTGCTATTGATTTTTTTACCATAAAATACCTCTGTATCTTCACAATACAACAAATTTGTTATTTTAAGAAAGCAACCCACAATTTCACTATAGATCATTATTTTTTAAGCATCGTCCACTATAAAAATGGCTTTTTTACGCCTCTGTTATTTTCAATTGACTGTGGTCGCCGCAAATATAGTGCGATTGTCTTAATTTTTTATTTCTACGAAATAACTTGAGGACATGTTTCAACATGTGCAAGTACAGAAACATTTGATAGTTAGAAGTTGGTTAAAATGAAAGTGGGCCTTACGAGGAGCCGGGCCTTACGTGGTACACTTACCTTATATAAAAAAAAACCTAAGCATCAGCGATTTTTACCTGTTCCATTGAATTTGAAGATGGCGAATGTTTCTCATCAAATCAAAGCATTTCGAATTATTTTTTACCCACTCTGTTCGAGACGAAGGAATAAAGAAAACAGACCATTCTGAAGAATTGAAAAGATATTTTGAGAGCTCTGAAGAGTTTTTTTTTTTTTTGTTCTTTTTGTGTTTTGCTGTTCATAATTTGAAATTTTTACTGTCCCAAAATTCCTTGAAATCTAACATAAAAGCTTAAAATGGCCCTAAAAGAACAAAATGGCACGTGGAGTTGTTCGTCCCTTTCAAGAAATAGCGAGGACCAAAGAAACTTAATTGAGTTGTGCTGATCTGTATCAAGCCATTTCGGTCAGAATTTTAATCTTTTTATTTAAAAAAGTATTATTGTAAGGGATTTTTCGGATGTCCGGTAATTGTCCGGAATTTTACTTTTTCTACTTATCCCACAATTTAATACATAGTAAGGGAGGATATGTCGCATTAGGGTGGCAGCCAAATGTATGCGAAAAAAATAATTTTGCACAATTCTGTCTCCCAGGGGCTCAAAAGTTTGGTATTTATCAAAAACTTACGTGTGCAAAATTTTATGAAGATTGAGCAAAGTTTAGAGGTGGCGCAATGGCCTCAAATCTAAGAAATTAGTACTTTTCATTTTTCAAATAGCCATAACTTAAGATCTGCTTTTCCTAGGTATGTGCAATGTTCGAAGGATCTTATTAATTTTCAAAGCTTCACCTTTCTTCACAAAACCCTTTCTCTACACATAAAAAATTTCTCAAACAAAACCTGTTTTTGAAAGAAAAAAGTTTTCTGCATTTTACGGGTTAATCTTACCTCTGACAGAAAAAAATTCCATTATCAGGCCCACTTATTTTCAATAGGGGAAACTTTTCCACCTTAGCCGTGAAACTCTATCTCAACAAGGTAATGGACTTACCATAGAAAAATTGGCAAACAATTTTCTCTTGTCCTCAATGGGGCCAATGCCAATCTGAGAAAGGCGATAATGATGCGGGAATTATTATTTCTCAGTAAGGAAACATTTTTTATTGTTTATCATATGGAGCTACTCTAAAAGCTTAATTTAGCACACATTCAAAGTTGGTCATATATCATGGTGCTAGAAATTAATGATACTTATGATGATGATGAAATTAAAATACTTATTTGATAATAAATACGTTTTAAGTGTTGGAGCATTTTGAGTAGCACAAATGTACAAAATAGGACCCTTAAAAAGCTTGAGAAATATAAACAAACATTAATTTTGTAAGCCTCAGCTATTTCGAATTGTGTGTCAAAGTTTTCATGAATTTTAATGGACATTTGCGTCCCTCAAAATATTTCTACATTAATAACGTATTTATTTTCAAATTAGTATTGCTCATTTGGTTTTCAGAATTATTTATGAATTCGAACGATTTTAATAAATTTTTTGATGCACATCAAAGCACCATGAAATATGACCAACTTTGAATGTCTGCTATATCAAGCTTTTAGAGTAGCTCCATCTGATAAACAATCAAAAATGTTTCCTTACTGAGAAATAATAAGTCCCGCATCATTATCGCCTTTCTCAGATTGGCATTATTAATTAATAAGGAAAATTAATAAGGTACTTCCAACATTGTACATACCTAGGAAAAGCAGTTCTTAAGTTAGGGCTATTTGAAAAATTGCGCCACCTCTAAACTTTGCTTTATCTTCATCAAATTTTGCACACGTAAGTTTTTGATTATTACCGATATTTTAAGCCCCTGGGAACGAGGAAATTTCACCATCGCCAAAAATGGCCACCTTAATGTCGCATATCCGGTAGCTACCCGGTATTCAATTAATTCAGCAATACTTTAGTTACAGTGTATTCAGTCATATTTAGTTATCCGGCGATATTTAGCTACTATGCGACCGAATAAGAGGGACTTTGTCTCATATCCGGTAGATATCCGATGTTAAGCGTATGCCTTCATATTTTAGTTATCCGACCAGAGTTAGCTACTATACAGCCGGATCTCTAAGGGGGAATGTGTCTCATTTCCGGTAGGTATCCGATATTCGATGTATCCGGTCATATTTTAGTTATCCGGCAGGATAGATTTTTAAAGAAAAATTTGCCACAATTTTCAATGTCAAATCAAAATTACCGTAAAAATTATGTACACTCGGCTCTATTTTAACACGGTCTTACTTTACACGATTTTGAAATAACGCGGTTAACCAAAAAGAAAAAAAAATTTTTTACACGAAATTTTTGTTTTAGCACGAATCCCTTAAAAACAGAAACTTATCTATATGGCAACTCTACTTCATGGCTTGTTCACATTACGGGAAATACCCGATTTTTATACCCGACACACTCTGTGTCGAGGGTATATTGCGTTTGTGTGGTTGTGTGTAACACCCAGAACCAGTCGAGATAGACCATACAAAATATATATAGAAATGATAGCGTCACCAGGCGATTCGATTTAGCCATGTCCGTCGTCTGTCTGTCCGTCTGTCCGTCTGTTTGTATACAGTTATCTTATCGAAGGCGTTGAGCTATCTTGACAAAATTTGGTATGCAAACTCAGGGGCACATGAGTAAGAACAGTTTCGAAAATGGACCTGATCGGACAATTTTTTGGGGTACCTCCAGTACTAGGGTCTGTCACAAAAATCCCAAAAATGCCCCAAAATCTGACTTTTTCGAAATATTTCAAAGAAACTTAGAATTCGAGCGTATATTTATGCCTCCAATTATAATTTTTAAATAATTGTGGATAATTGGGCGTGACAAAGGGGAGGTTTTCATAAAAATTGAATATTCTAGAATATTCGATCGTAATGGTCCTGCTTTCGGGCGTGTTTTAAAAATTATTTAGAGATGTGTGTCTGTGTCGGGTATTGTATTGTCAGGCTCGCCTGACTATAACACCCTTACTTGTTTATGTTAGAATCAATTAAATTAAAATTTATCCAATCGAATACGTATTATCCGGATAAGTTTGTTACATCGGATGTCCGGTATTTAGTTGTCCCGCAAAATTCACTATCCGCCGCTTCCCTAATCATCATCCTTCTCTCTAACTTGTATATCAATACGATTTAATGTATAAAGATAATTTTTCGATCTGTACAGTTTTTTTTTTTTTTTAATTATCATTACCCAAACTAGATTTTCTTTTTACTTTAAAATGATTATTTAAACATTTTTGTAAAGCTCTTTCGTTTTTCAAATTTGGAATTTTCCCACTATTAAACCGTTTTGCGCGAAGCTTTCTTCATTCGCATCGAAAGCTCTTGGAAGCCGTTTTTCACTTTGAAAAAGAACAAAAGCTTTTCTTTCTCATTTCACTGAATATTTTCACGCATCTAAAAGCATTACCAACCTCTTCAGCCCCCTCTCGAAAACACATGTTTTCTCACGGAAACGCTCGATGTCATCATATGGCAAGAGCTTCCCGCATACGAATTTTCCACACAAAAGACATACTCAATTCGCTTAGTAGCGTGCAAGCAACGCAGTCGGACCAACATTTTCCGTTCCGTTCGTTCCGTTCTGTTCCGAGGCGGTTTTTTGCGTAGGACGCCAAAAGGACGAATTTCGACGAGAGTGATTTGTTTGTTTGTTTTTATTTTTATTTTTGTTATTTTGTTTTCTGTTTTCTGTTTTTGCGAAGCGACTATTTCGAAAGTGCACCGGAAAACGTGTGCGCGTATCGCTAAGTGTACGCGTCCTTGTGCCAAGATCAAAGCCCTTTAGACGGACGTTCCCCGTTCGATTGTGACAAATGATGCAATTGCATTCAAACAGTAGTCTATTATTGTTGTTGTTGTTGTTCTTGTTGAAGTTGTTTCTCATTGTATTGTTGTTGTAATTGTTGCTCTTTGATACTTGTTGGTTTCTGTTGTCATGTGTTGCACCGTGTGTTTTGCGCGAAGTGAACTTTAAGAATGTAAACAGTGCAAAGTCGCGCTTCGCCATCTTGAAACGCGTCAGTTTCCTGCGATTGAAAAGTGAAAATTTCGATTACGATTTTCCATTTTTTTCTATTTTTTCTTTTTTCTTTTTAAAATTTTTTCATTTTTTCATTTTTTCATTTTCTCATTTTCTATTTTCTCATTTTCTATTACGGCAAATGGTTTTGCACTCGAACACCTTTTCGAGCGTGAAAGAACTTTGTTTTTAGTGCATTCATCCTCGTAAATAAATATTTGCAATATACACACAGATTGAGACGGTGGCACAGAGATTCAGAAACAGAGCCAGAGGCAGAGGGACGTGAGCTTGAAGTGCGGAGTTTACAGCATTCAATGCTGCATTCCTCGCCAAAGAATCAAATGGATTTCTTTTTTTTTTTCTGGGTGAAGTTGCATTAGTCAGACGTGGAGAAATGTTTATTATTTCTGTTTGCTATGAATCGATTTATTTTATTTGTTATATTTTGTTTATATTTTGTTTTATTTTATATTGTTTAGTTTTATTTTAATTTACTTATTTTATTTAATTTTCATTTAATTTATTTTGTTTTATTTTACTATTTATTTTTTCTTCATAATTAATTTTATTTTATTTTAATTAATTTTTATGTATCTTAATTTATTTCATTTCTTTTATTTTATTTTATTTCAATTTCATTTCATTTACTTTACTTAAATTTATTTTATTTTTTTATATTTTTTTTATATATTTTTAAAATAAATTATTTTGTTTTATTTAAAATTATTTTTTTCTTATTTTACTTAATTTAATTTATTTCATTTTATTTTATTTTAATGTATTTTAAATTATTTTGTTTTATTATCTGCCCGATTCTGAATATTCCCGGGGAATTTACTTTTCTCGCGAGTTAAAATATTCTTTTTTATATGTTTAGGGGAAAAAATTCGATGAGGACTGGGTAGTTGACCCATATTCATAATTTTCCTTGGCCTATCTATTAAAAAAAGGAGAATTTTAGTCTCAAAAAAATTAAGTTTCCCAGTTTGTTTTGTTTTATTTTAATTTATTTTGTTTAATTTTATTTTTTGTTTGGTTCGCAAGTGAAGTTAACCTAGGCTGCTTTTTCCATTTCATAAGGAAATTCTTATTTGTGATTAGGGATGTTCCGATCATGACTTTGGCCGACTACCCGACTAGTCGGTTGTTAAATTGCCGACTATAGTTTTAAGAGCTTTCGTTACAATTTTGCTGAGTAAAAGCAAACCTATTTCTCGAATTCGAATCGAATTGGATTCGTACCGAAATTTAGCACATACCCGTATAATAAACACATCATTTGTTTCCAAATAACACAAAATTTTAAGTTGTCAACAGTGCTCATGTAATGGCATTACTTCGTTCTCCATTTTTTCACTTGATATGTATGTTTGGCATTTATAAAAGAAACATTTATTTTCGATATAAACAATAGCCCTTGTTACTCGCCGATCGCACTTATGAAACATGTTTCGAAAACATCCCATTTGAATGCTTGAGAAAGAAAGGGAAACAAAGATTGTTTCGGAACATGCAACAAACAACCGTTTCTTCACTTCGCACGTCTTTTTCTGCTTATAAATTGTTTTAATACATGTTTTCATACGTGTGACCGGCGAGTTAGAGATTTTCAAACTTTTCTGTGATTGGAAACAGCGTCGTTTATAGTGCTCCCTGAATGAATGACGAAACTACACAAATTCTCTACGTACATTTTATTTAAAAATATAGACAAAGTAAGTAACTGACTAGCCTACTAGTCGTCGACTAGTCGCCGACTACAAAAGTTGCCGAATAGTCGGCTTTACCGACTAGTCGGAACATTCCTACTTGTGATATATAGGAGACAAAAACAATGGCACTCTTAATTTGAGAATGTAACATTGTTGCGTACAGTTCAACCAATAAAAGTTGTGCGTTTTTTTCTCAGAGTCTTACTTTATATTCTCAATATTCTCAATCAAATTCAACACCGACTAACCCCTTTAAAATTCCCAAATTTCTGAATGACTGACCATTTGGCCACCACGAATTAATTCCCTAAATCATATGGAATTTCTTAGTGATGTACGTTCTTTTTATTTGTTTATGTATTTAATTATTTATTGATTGTTTTAGAGAGACCGCGCGAGATGCCCCGAGTTTTAAAAACGTACTTCGCTCAAATTTTATTGCGTTATATTTTTAAAACATTCGATTGTTTTTTTTTTTTTTTTTGTTTTTTTGCCTCCGCTTCTATATTCTGATTTTCTTTGTTCTTATGTTTCGATGTTCGAAATTCTCGGGGATTCGCTGTTCGGAAATTTTGTTCAAGTTTATCTTGAAATGTTAAAAGTGCAATTTCTATTGGAAAATAATTCAAAATTATATTTCCGTGTAAATTTGAGGCCTCCAGCGATCGAGAGTATTGTGGTATGCCTTACGTGACCAACTTTTTTTTAACGAAAAATCGATACAAATACCGGAATTGCATGTGAAAAATCGGTACACATTAAAGAAAGAAATCAATACCATGAAATTTCTATTTTATTTATTCGACTAATAATTTTTTTCATTTTACCTGAGTAATTTTCCTCAAAATTGAAAAGCAAAAAAAAAGAAAAAAAAACAGGATCTCAATTTCGGATCTCAAAAACCCCACCTTCTCCATTCTTCTACAAAAAAAATTAAAAATTTTTTTTCCATCAATTATTGTCAAATATTAAGTGTAAATATTTAATTTTCGTCTTATTTTTCCAAGATCTAAATTGCAATTATCTTGTCTATTTAACTGGTGTAACCATATGGCTTTACCGATTTTCCCGGTACAATAGCGGTCGATGCATTTATCCAAAAGGAAGTCGTAAAAATATGAAATTATTTTTCGGATTTTGGAGCGCACAAATACACACACATACACACATCTTCCAATATTACTTGCCCGATTCGAAATTTCCCCGGAGATTTTCTCCTTGAGAAAAATATGCAAGCAAACATTTTCAATTCACAACAACATATTTGACATTTGGACGTACTCGGCACAACAAAAACCTCCCTGTTGTTTTTGTCGATTGTACTTGCTGTAGAACTGCTATCACCTTATTAAATACACCTATGATCAGGGCTCGGATTTTGTTGACTTTTATAAATTTAAAGCATACTTTATGGAGTACAAATATTGTTCAATTCACATAAAGTTGAGATTCGAATTGATTTTTAACTTCAGGGCCCTCTCCAGCTCTGTAAAGATTCTCAGCAGGAATTTTCTTGATATTCCTTAAAGGAAAAAACGTAGCATAATTTAATTTTTTAATGCAATAGTGACAATCTACATATATATCTATACATATATTTTACGTCAAGACGAAAAAGCTGTTAAAAAGTTTGTTAAAATGGATTCGGACTTGTAAGTGTGAACAATATTTATGGGTAATTGTTTCTTATAATCGAAAATTTGTATTTGTTGTCCATTTAATTTTTTTTTGAACTTGCCTCTTTTGTCAAAATTCCTTTCAGAAAGAACAGAAAATTCAATATTTCTAACAGAAAAATCTGTGTTACTTGTGTAATAAAACATATTTACAGCAAAAAAGGGAGCGAAAATAGAAACTACTTTTTGACGAACTGGAGACTGTTAACAGAAAATTTCTGACACAAAAATTCCTTCAGCATTTCTTATGCCTTTTTTTATATTAAGTTTTTAATTTCTGACAGAGCTGGAGAGGGCCCGGCCCTTTCAATATGAATTTTGTTGAAGTTAGAAAATTTGTTTGAAGTTCAACTTCGCTAAACTTATTCGCAAAATGTGAGCAAGAAGAAAAATTTTTTCCCCATAAAATATGCTTATAAAATAAAACAAAATCCGATCCCCGATTATAAATTTCATTTAAAGGTATTGCAAAACGGAAGGCCTTTCATTTCCTATGGCATCGCTGTGTTAAAAATAATTTGTGATCGAATAAGATCAATATAAGGTGCATCAAATATTTTGTTCCCTTACTATGGCTCACGTTTTCCCGCTGGGTATGATCATTCCCAGGGCTCGGATTTTGTTGACTTTTATAAATTTTAAGCATAATTTTTATTATTGGGCAAACATTTTTCTTACCAACATTTTGCGAATAAGTGGTGAAGTAGTGAAGTTGAATTTCAAAACGCTTTTCTTACTTCAAAAAAATGCATATTGAAGTTAAAAATCGATTCGAATCTCAACTTTATGTGAATTGAACAAAATTTTTACTCCATAAAGTATGCTTTAATTTTATAAAAGTCAAGAAAATCCGAGCCCTGATCATTTCGAAATTATTCAAAATGTTTGCTTGCATATTTTTGAGGTGTTGAATCTAACTTATTTATTCTCCACTTCGCATATTTAAGCATGGATTTTTAATTAATTCTTGCCTCTTATCAGACCTCCTTCCTGGACAATGGGCTCTACGCTCTAAAGCAGCAAGTAAATTTCCTATACCAAACACATGAAGAAAAAATAAAGAAGTACTTACTTAGACTTACTTTCGCTTCTTGAGGGCATACGTTAATTACAAGTAATCAAACGCACAAGGTTGCATTTAAGATAGGAAAAAATAGTCATTTTACCTTTACGATATTAACGATCATTCTTTGACCGAAGTTAGTCGAAAACAGCTGTGCGCGATAGACTCAAATTCACAAAGCAATTAATACGATGAAAATTGTACCTATATCTTTAATTGCATTTTTTTTCGACCTGTCATCGAAAATTTAATTCTGACTTCTTCAAATGAATGAGCTCGTTACTTCCTTCGCATTTACTTTAACAGCATAGAGCAATTTAAGGAAGAAAATATGTTAACATAAAATGAGAAGAAAATGAATTTCGAGAAGATCAAACTATTTAGCAGGTTTTTCGCTACTATAGAATTCTATTTCTCGAAACTTCTCAACCAAACCAATAAATTTTATTGAAAAATTCTTTTCCACTTAATTTGGTACTTTCAGATTTATATCATCATATGATACGAAATGGGGTCAAAGTTCTCACATTTCTGCCATCGTTTTTTTTTTTTTCCGAGAATAAATTCTTTTGGTGTTTGTTCTACTATGAGGCATAAACTTGCAAAAAACAAAAAAAAAAAAACACAGAAAAAAATAAAGGATTAGCCGCTTAAGTCGACGTCAGCTAAAACTAAGTTATGTGCCCCATTAAAATTCTCTTGAAGTGACAAATGTCTGCGTGCAATCCTGTCATATTTATGAAAAAGGGGAGAATTAAATTTCGATTTTGACCAAAAGTTCATAATAATTGCAAAAAACCCTGGGATTTTTTCTTGACGACTTAAGCAGTTTTTCCTCTCCTGACGGACAGCAATATATACTTACATACAAACATACGATGAAATCGCTCATATGCGGACACTCACGGTGGCGGACTTTTTGCCCACATATGAGGATGTCCGCCGTTGAGAGGTTTCACTGTATATAGGTATATGTGTGTGTTCCCACTTTTTATTTACTTATTTATTTGTTTTTTTTTTTTTATTGTTTTTGCAATGGAAACAAAAATGCCCAGTGGAAATGATACGGAAAAGCCATAAAAGAATCCACAAGAAAAAAAGTATAAAAATTCAAAAATTGCCAAAATCAAAAATTCTCAAATCGAATTGAATTTTTTCTTTCATAAGTACAATAAAATTTATAGCCCAACAGATGTGCACTAAGAGCCGCTGTCGATGGGGAGGTAGAAGAAAGAATCGGCAATCAGGCAAACAGCAAACACGAATTAATGTGTAAAACAATGCAACGCATTTTCCACGGTTTTTGCGATTTTCCTCAAAGAATAATAAAAACACGAAAAAAAAGTTTTTCTTTTTTTTTTTTTTGAAGAAAAGCAAGAAAATTGCAATTAAAACAACAATAACAACAACAATCGTAAGAAGCGAAAATACAGGAATCGCAGATAATATAATTTTGACATGTGCCGAAATCGAAATTCAAGAAAACCGAATTTAATTCAATTGCCATGAAAACACACAGGGAAATATCCAGCCATTGGCAAAGGTGTTGCCCCAATTAAATTGGCCGCCACTCGCACACAAGCAGACACAGAAACATACATTCGAGTTTGTAGAATGATTGGTAGGAGAAGCAATCATTTCAGCCCTTTAATCTGCACCAAATCCAAATCCAAATAAAAAAAAAAAAAACGGAAGAAAAAAATAAATGCTTAAAAATAGAAATGACGAAGGGAAAAAAGTGGAAATCACTAAAAGATGAAAGAGCAAAAAACAAAACCAAAAAGCATAAAGCATAAAGAAAGAAATATATAAAAATATAGCAAATGTCACCAGCATTGAGTGGCTTTGAGGGTGGGGTGAAATGCGTTGTTGGATCCTAATAATAGTAAATAACGCTAACAAAAGTCATTGAATTTCAACCGACGTCATTTCAACCTCGCGCATTCTATCTAAAAAAGAAAAAAAAAAAAAAAAAAAAAAAGGATGGATGACGAAAGGAACAGAAAGGATATGGAATTATGGAAAATGGACAAAAGAAAGGAAACTGAGCTACATTTTGTTACACTTTACCACACATCTTCTGAGCCACGAGGAAGTCGAAAATATTATTTACCTTTCCTTCTTTTGTTTTGTATTCTGCTCTTTTGAAGATAAGCTCCAGTACCTCAGATAATATGATCGCATAATGAGAAAACATAACGTTAAGGATGTACGAGAATGTACGACCGTCATTATTAGCCTACATGTACAATGTACATATGTATTTATGTAGGTATGTGCACGCTACATAGCATGAATAGTAAATGAGTTTTGCGGATTCTGTGAGTAGGAAGGGCAAGAAGCTCTTTAGATCAATGGAGAAGAATATTTCTTCTCTTTTTTTTTTTTTTTTTTTTTTTTTTTTAATTTGTAAGTCCTGATATGGAAAAAATGCTTCTTAAAGGCTGAGAACACACCGGATCGAACGAAACGAAACAAAACGTTTTCGTTTCGTCAGTCAAGAGAAACCCTTTTCTTTCTTACTCAAAACCGTTTCGTTTTGACTAATCTGCTTTGTTTGCTCTCATAAGGCACAATGGACTGTTGTTTTTGAAAACGTTTTGTTTCGGTTTCGGCTTCGTTTCGTGTCGTTTGATATGGTGTGTTCTCAGCCTAAGGTCTCAAGGTCTTAAGGTGCAGAAAAGACGGCATCAGATGAAGCTCTGCGATAACAACACTTCAAATTAAATGACACTTTTTGATTGCTCTAATTGAATTGAACAATTAGAAAAAGCAGAAAAGAAATCCTTGTACTTTATATTTTCAAATGTTCTACTTGAATCCTTGCCACGTATGTACATACATGCATGCATGCACAAATCGCTTCAGGCAATCATTCGCAGAAAGACGAAACTTATTTAATTCAAAAATACTCCGTTCCAATAAATTTATCTATGAAGTCTTTTATGCTCGTAACCTACATTATTGATTCTATCAAGAGGAGAGGATGTCACACATTCATCCGCAGGCCACACACACACACACACGAGCACGCAGCACGCACAGTAATACACATCCTCTAGAATTTCAAACAAATGCACATCCTTTCTACCGTCTTTTTGTTTGAAGCTGTCACATGCAAACACACACACACACACACACACACACACACACACTCACGCATGTGGATTTTGTTAATTAAGTAAATTTTTTGTATCGTTCAATGTCCTGGGTCTTGACGCGAGGAACTTTTAAACGGAATAAAAAGAAAAAAAACGACGCTTCAATGAAAAATAAGTACGTTTTTTCGCAGTTCAGTTTCCCAGCTTTTCCGTTTGAATGACAACAAACTCGCTTGAATTTTTCTTTTATAAAAATGTTTTTTCGTCCATTTTGGATGAACTTTCCGTAAGCCTTTATTCCATACAAACCCATAGATGGCATTAACTAAACAATTTACTTATTTAACACATCATTCAGCAAAGGGTTAACTTCTTCTTTAGACCTTGTTTACTTCTTTTCGGATTCGCTCATGCTCCTCCTGAGGTATGGGTATGTGATCTCAGCAGCCTTGTGCTGGCATTCCGATCCTGAATCATGTCATCGTGCTGAGATCCATGCTTTGCTGATACTCATTTTCTCATCTGACCGATCCATTTATTTTCCGGTTGGCCTGCCTTTCGGCCGTTTGCTGTGAATAGCAGTGAATATTGTCTTTTTTTGCGGGGCTCTCCGGCGGTCGCCTTTGAACATTTGCATTTGACTGACTTTGAGCGCTTCGGTGATGGGCTTATGAAAGGGTTAACAAATTCGTCATAACATCCCTTACAATGCCCATTAAAATGAAGATCAAATTTTCCCCAAATCGCTCTTCGGTTTCTTCCATCGGGGTGCATCCGCTTCACATGTATAGCTGCCGACTGCAAATTCTTTGAAGGCCTTTTATCCTGTGAACTCGTTCAAGCCTGCTCGTTTAATATCAATGCTTTTATTCTTGTGAAAATGAGGAAAATATGTAGTTTTCATTATTTTAAATCTAATGAAGGGGATATTGAGATGAAAATAAAAATTCTTAGTAATAAAACCTTCAACTCATATCGTCCTTCAAGAACGAGGTCTTGCCTTTAACACAGACTTTTTACCTTCAGAGCGAATTCAAGTGTTTTGGAAAAAAGTTTGCAAAGCTCAATAACAAGTTTCGAGCACACATGTTGAACATTTATGTGCTTTTATGAAATTGACTTAACTTATCTTAACTTAACTTCTGCACACAATAATGAACCATGAATATGAACGATGGTCATTTCAAATTAAATCCTTTTCTTTTTCTAATATATCTCAGGGCCATTAAAGACGAAGTCGAACTTCTCCCCTCATACATACATACCTGCAAATGTGTGATCCTCTCTCTTCTCTGCGTCTTGAGCCAGTTGGGTGCTTTTCTGGGGGGTGTGTCAGACGTACACATTCATTGGTACCTATGTTATTTCTGCCAATGCATATTTAGTTTTCCTAATATTTCCTTTTTTCCTGTGCTCCTTCTTCTGTTTTTTTTTTTTTTTTTTTTTTTTGCTTTTCTATAGTTGAATAGTTTTTGTTGTTGTCTTTTGGTGCTTTTTGATTCGGTTTTGTTTGTTGATTAAATTTTCGAGGCAGTAATTTTCAATTTCCGCTGTAGACAACGCCAATTTTCAGTGGGCGTAAGCAGATTATATGCATACATACATACATTGTAATTTCCAATGTTTGTGTTTTGTTTTTTTTTTTATAATTTTTTATTTACTCTTCATATGTGGAATATGAAAGGCGGCCAATTTTTAAACGACATAATTGAGGAATTATTTTTCATTGTTTTACTTTTTTTATTCTTCCTTTTCATTCTTTTCATTATTTTCCTCGTATTAGTTTCGGCTTTTGTTTTTGAAAAAGCCAACAAGAAGGACTTCAAGCACTCATTAAAAAAGAAATATGATGGCCTTGATATGAAGCCTTTCTCTGAACATATCGCAAAACTGGGGAAATGCTCTCCTTTCGCACATTTTCTAAACGGAATATTATGCGCCAGAAGGTTTCGGAGTAAGGTCCTTCTACCTGAATAAATTCTTAACAATAATGGCCATGCAAAAAAAAAAGTAAATAAAAAAAGTTAAATAGAAAAACATAATGAATAAAAGTGAATAAAAGGGAGAATTAATGATGTTTCATCGATCATGCTTAAATTTTTTAAATTATTCAATACAAAAATAATTCCTTATTGTAAGACTATTTTTCTTCGATCATTAAGAGCAAGAGAGCAGAGCGATATGCTTAAATTATTAAAAGAAACAAATCTCGTTTCCATCATCTGTTTTTTTCCATCTTATTTTGAGCTTTTTCAAATATTTGTAATGGCAACTTTTCAAATTCTTTCGGAGAAAAGACTTGCAAAGAATCTTATTCTTTAGTCCACCTCGCGTCAGTTTACTTACCCCTAAATCAATATCCAGAGCGAAGAGCCAAAATTCGATGTAAACAGTAGATTTAATGAGCAAATCAAAATTGTAAATAAATACAAAAAAAAAATACAAAAAATATATAAAAAAGAATTGAAAAAAGTTGAATAAAATAAACAAATCAATATTTCTTATGCTATAAAATTGAAAAAAAAAAAAAAAAACGCTGTTTCCTTCTTATGCGAATTGAGTTGTACCTACGCGAAAATGGAAAGTACCCTTTAAAGTACGATTCACATTCCTCCAGCATCACATACGAAAATGCGTTGAAAGAAAAGTATTATATATGTACATATATGTATATACATTAAGGTGGCCGCCAAATGTATGGAAAAAAATAAGTGCATTCGTATTCACGCTCCTTGTGATTTAAAACCTTGGTATCTATTGAAAACTTACTCGTGCAAAATTTTGTGGCGATTGGGTAATGTTTAGAGGGCGCTCATGGCCCCCGAAGTTGAGATAAATGTTGTTTTCATAACTTAAAATTGCCATAACTTGAGATGTGTTGCTGCTAGCTATAGACAATGTTCCGTGGCCCTTCGTAGTTTTTAAAACTACATATTTCGTTCTCATGTCTCAAAGCTCTATCTCAACACATAAAAAAATTTTCCTAATACGACCCGATTTTTAAAGGAAATTCGTTTTTTGTATTTTGCGGGTTAATCTGACCTCTGACAGAAATAATATCTATGACCAGCCCCCCTTATTTTTGTTTCAGCTAACTTTTTTTCTTAGGCTATGAAGCTCTATCTCAACAATTTAAGGGACTTACCATACAAAAATGTAGAAAATTGCGATTTTTTTCCCTCCATGGGTGCAATAACAATCCGAGAAAGTTAACAATGAGTGGAAACCTCTTTTTTATGAATAAAGTATCATTTCTCATCATTCAATATACTGATCTATCCTTCATGTTCAAACTAGCTGTCATACAAAATTTCCCATGTTAAAGGTAGCTGGAATTTGATGAAGACAACATTGCTCAAAGTTGCCCTTCTTGGAGATGGTTAAATACGTAATAATAGATATATTTACATCAAAAGACATGTCATTATCATTGGCGTTTTTAAATAATTAAAAAAACAAAAATTGATGCTACTAATTAAAAAAAAAAAAGTTTTAAGAACGGGAGCATTTGTAGTAGCACAAATATGCAATAATAACCCTAAACGAGCTTGAAAAATAGAAAAAAGTTGGTATTGTGATCATTTCAAAACTTTACCAACTTTTTTCAATTTTTTCAAGCTCGTTTAGGGTTATTATTGCATATTTGTGCTACTACAAATGCTCCCGTTCTTAAAACTTTTTTTTTTTTAATTAGTAGCATCAATTTTTGTTTTTTTAATTATTTAAAAACGCCAATGATAATGACATGTCTTTTGATGTAAATATATCTATTATTACGTATTTAACCATCTCCAAGAAGGGCAACTTTGAGCAATGTTGTCTTCATCAAATTCCAGCTACCTTTAACATGGGAAATTTTGTATGACAGCTAGTTTGAACATGAAGGATAGATCAGTATATTGAATGATGAGAAATGATACTTTATTCATAAAAAAGAGGTTTCCACTCATTGTTAACTTTCTCGGATTGTTATTGCACCCATGGAGGGAAAAAATCGCAATTTTCTACATTTTTGTATGGTAAGTCCCTTAAATTGTTGAGATAGAGCTTCATAGCCTAAGAAAAAAAGTTAGCTGAAACAAAAATAAGGGGGGCTGGTCATAGATATTATTTCTGTCAGAGGTCAGATTAACCCGCAAAATACAAAAAACGAATTTCCTTTAAAAATCGGGTCGTATTAGGAAAATTTTTTTATGTGTTGAGATAGAGCTTTGAGACATGAGAACGAAATATGTAGTTTTAAAAACTACGAAGGGCCACGGAACATTGTCTATAGCTAGCAGCAACACATCTCAAGTTATGGCAATTTTAAGTTATGAAAACAACATTTATCTCAACTTCGGGGGCCATGAGCGCCCTCTAAACATTACCCAATCGCCACAAAATTTGCACGAGTAAGTTTTCAATAGATACCAAGATTTTAAATCACAAGGAGAAAGAATAAAAAAACTTGTGCCAAAAAGGCCACCTTAATATAAGTACATATACAGGGTGTCGCGTGCTAAAGTGATTTTATTTGCAAGGTTGATAGAGAGGGTCATGATGAACAAAAAATCATTCCAGAAACAAATGGCGGGGTCTAAATTGTGGCCCTGAGGAGTAACAAGGGGAAGAAATAAATTTGCAGTGGTTTTAGAAGAAATATTTTTTTTTTTTTTTTGCGTCTTAACGTTGCATTTTTCGGCCTCTGGGCCATAGTTGGTTGAGATGCCAATTTACGAAGCAAGAGGCCCTGGGTTAGAATCCCAACTGAGGTCTTGGATGGTTGTTGTTTTTTTTGTTTCTGTTCTTCTCTGTTTTCTCATTAAACGTGGTATCACAACGGTCTCATGTGATACGTAAGTGTGTCACCCTTGGGGGCAGCCACACTAGCTAATCCCACTTGCATTTTAGGAAAAACCTTTCTATACAGTTTAACAGTTAATTTTCTGAACTTTTTAAGCGCATAAGGTTTTTTACTGCTAACTTGCTGTTTCGTAATGCTTTTTTTTTACATGGAAGTGCAAATTTCGAATGTTTGCTTACATATTCCGACCGATTGGGAGCCCTTTTGGTACGAAAACGGTCCTATTACCACATGTTTTTAAAATTTTTCTCCAAATGTCCGGTAAAATTCCTGTACAATCGTCGTACATATGTAAATCTTTTTCCCCCAGTTTCCTCTCATTCAAAAATGGATTTTAGAACGAACTTTAAATTTTGAATTTTTTGTTGTTGTTCTACACTTAATTCAGCTCAGCAAAAACAGAAGATACCCACATGTAACCCCCTCGGATAACCGTATAAAGACAGCTACTCTGTGACGGGATACCCTGTTTATATTTGTAAATATCTAATGCGAAATACTCTAAGTTAAATCTCAGTTGACCTTTAGAATTTTCGAAAACATCCTTCAAATGGAAGAAAAAACTGAAAAATTGAAAAATAGAAAAACTGAAAGACAACATTTCCCTCTTTTTCAATTCCATATAATCAATTAAAAAATTTCCATTTCCATATATTCAAATATGCAGCTAAGAAAACAGATCCACACATTCATGGTTCACACACTCTCTCTCCCCCAATCCGAATTAGTGTAGCTGCTGCCTTTACCTACGTACAAATCAATCATATTCAATCAGTAAAATAAACATAAGGAAGAAAATGTTTTAAGCTAACCAAAAAACAAAAACAAAAACAAGTAAGGGTGCTATAGTCAGGCGAACCTGACAATACAATACCCGTCACAGACACGCATGTTGAAATAATCTTTAAAGCACGATTTTAAAAACGATATACAGAATTTTGTGCATTTTCTTTATGAAAACCGCCCCCCTTTGCCACGCCCACTTTTTCAAATTTTTGGAGAACTAATCGGTGCCAAATTCTAAATTTCATTCAAACATTTTGAAAAACTCCGATTTTGGGGCAGTTTTGGGATTTTTGTGACTGACCCTAGTACTGGAGGTACTCTTAATAATGGACCCACCAAAATTTTGTTGGGCAGAGGATGGATTTACTAGACAAATTTAGAAAAACCCTTTCTGCCACGCCCACTTTTCCAATTTTCGGATATAACATTAATTGCCTTTAAATATGTTCAAATGTCAAATTTCATCAAATTATCTTGAAAAACATCGGTTTTAGAGCAGTTTTTTTTTTTTCACAATAGACTCTAGTACTGGAGGTACCCCTAAAAATGGTCCGATTGAGCCCATTTGTTCTCATTACTCATTACTCATGTCTCCGTGAGCACGCATACCAAATTTGGTCAAGATAGCTCAACTCCTTCGATAAGATAACTGTATACAGACAGACGGACAGACAGACGCACGGACATCGCTAAATCGAATCTCCTGGTGACGCTGATCATTTCAATATATATTTTGTATGGTCTACCTCGACTGGTTCTGGGTGTTACACACAATCACACAAACGCAATATACCCTCGACACAGATTGTGTCGGGTATAAAAAAAAAGAATTTTCTGTGTTCCCACACACCACAAGAACCCGCAACGATAAAAGCAATATTAATTCATACATAAACAATTTCTATATTATATACAAATAATATGTTTATTTAACTGTAATATTGTCTTCGTTTTTTTCGTTTCTTCCAAAAAAATTTGGGCTTTGAAATCAAAAGAAAAATTCTTTATTATTCTATCGTTCTTCAATTACACCGGCACACAAAAAGAAGTCCTGTTACAGAAGGGTGACATACCGTACCCTATGTTTCTTTGAGCGCTGATCACGAATCCGGGGTCTGATTTTTCCCATCACTGTCAGTTTTCGGCCTTAATTTTCACTCAACACCCGTCAGCACCCCTGATCAATGCTGGAATTGCTATAATGCACCCTCCTGGGGGAGGCTATCAGGGGTGCTGAGGGGTGTTAAGTAGGGATGTCAAAATCCCGGGATATTCCGGGATTGGCTATTCAACAAAAGTTTGATTAACACATCCATATATTTTAGCTTCGACTAAACGATTTAACAGATTTATACGATTTTGTCCGATTTTTTCTACGAATTTAACGATTTATTACTATTTTTTTAAATCCCGGGATCCCGGGATTGGCATGCCTAGTGTTAAGGGCTCTTTATGGAAGAGTTGACCTACCTTAAACGAAAAATAAATAAGAGCTGCGTACGGACAGACAGACACCCGAAAAACTGGACGGACATGGCTTAATCGTATCTCCTGGTGTCGCCGATCATTTCTATACAAATTTTATGTGTCTATCATGACTTTCATTATAAAATCCGAAAATTTAGGATTCTGATTACTGATTACTGATAAATGAATGTATGTAGAAGTTTCATTAAACTCGATTCTTTTAAAACGCTCCCCGAATCTTGAGGGACACAATTTCGGAGTATCCGATGCTTGAACATTATTAGCTCTTTCCAGTCAGTAGACTTCATGACTTATCGATAAATCGACTTTCCGCTCAGCTCTACATAATCGGGCTATGAATGCCAATAAACTCGAAGGATTGGTATTTTATAGGAATTTTTTTTCTGTGTAGTCTATTTCCATTGGGAAAATCGTACACTCAAGGAAAAACTGCAACTTATAATCAAAAACGAACAAAACAAAATCTTCAACATAGAAGAATAATAATACTGAAACATGTTAAAATAACAATGTTCAACTTTGATTTGATGGTGCATACTTTGCACCTTCGGAAATTTTCCACTGTGGTGAGTTTCTTTTGTATGAAAAATTGTTTCTACAGCTGTGGAATATTTGCACAAAGAAAACGCGCCTACTTTACATACCTTGCTAACAGGGTCATTCATGCAAAACTGGAAACTTTGCCCGTGCAAAATTTGCACATTCGAAATTCCACAGCTCCTTGAATACCGCCATTGAATCAATATTAAACTTTTTAAATAGATATGGCAACTCTTCAAGTCAATTTATAAACCACATTACTTCAATAAGACAACAACATAGTTCAATATGAATCTAATATTAATTCAATACCGAAAAACATTATTCATATATTCTGTCAATATTAAAATCGTCGATATTGTGCCATCTTAATTTAATGCTGTTCCATATTGAAATAACAATTTTCTACGGTACTAGACTTTCATTAATGTTCCTTGTTGAATCAATGTTTTTATTGATTTTAAGTGGTTTTTTCTCTGGGTGTACCTATTGGGAAATTTCTATGGGGGCAGGTTTTTGTTTTTAGAATATTTCGGCATCAGATTTAAAGAACCTGAAGATCTCTATATTCTTATATTCTGATAATGATGAATTTTTGCACAATTTTTCAGTATATTGCATAGATTGCACGAAGAAGACGATGATGATTATTATTTGTGTGGTTTATGCTATTAATCAAAATGAAAAATACATTACAGTAATGCGTAAAAATATTACCATTCCTCCTTGTTATGAAAAGTACTATTTGACCCAAAATAAAAAATAAAAATAAAAATAAAAATAAAAATAAGAAACACCTAACAAGCACAACCAAATGAGAGAAAAATCTTCGTCCCCTCCTCGTTGTTCTTATAACGGGCGTAGACAGCTTACCTTACTTGGCAAGGATATGTAAAAATTTGTCTTCAAAGTTCTTTCGTTATTGCTTGCGGAATATTTATGAATCTCAGAAACTTTATTTTCTGCTTAAAATCACACAAATCATAAGGCTTCCTTGAGCATGAAAACGATGTATCCCTGCAGGAACAGGAACTGACTGTATGACATTTCCAAAAATTTCAAAAATGTTTGTGGCATCAAATGGCATCAAAACGGGTCTTCGCCAAAAGCAAGTTGCTGCTGCCCTTGTTGGCTCCGCGTACTTCTTACCGCCTCGGAAGGCTTCTGATAAACAATATATCTGCACCTCTTTCCCCCTCTCGTTCGCTATGTCATCCTCTTTAATCCTTTCTTAAGTACTCTCCCCAAAATAAAATAACTTTTCTGTGTAAAAAATGTAAAAAATGTGTGCACTGCAGATTTTTTTTATGTGAGAGACAGATAACTCTCAAAGTGTTCGTAGAAAGCTTGTGTAATGCACTCTACACCCAGCAAAAATTTTCGGAATCGAAAATAAGAGCCTCATATATATGAGTCCGAAATGAGTCAGAAGTGTGTCGAAAATAAGAAAAATAAAATAAATTTCAATTTGACTTTAAACTTACAAACGAAAAAATCCCAGACTTTCGATTTAGCCAACACGGTGTCATGGGTGACTTGAAAGCGAGAGTTCCGAGGTTCAAATCTCACACAGGGAGAAAAATTTACATTTAGAAAAATATTTGAAATTATAAATACGTCAAAATAGAGAAATGTGTGTATATCTATTAATAAATTTTTTTACAGCATACGATTGTAAATATCACTCAAAATTTTTGAGTCTTTTGAAACTCATAAATATGAGTGCGGAAGGAGCCATATATGGCTCTTATGTGAGCGGAAAAAATTCTCAGATATGAGTGCAGAAGGAGTCATACATATATGACTGCAATATGTTCTCAATCGTTATATGACTTCGGACTCATATAAGACGTCCTTGGCGAGAAGGGAAACACTCTCTTTAATACTCTTAAAAGAGTTCATTATGAGGGCTCCGACTCCTAAAAGGATTCATTTATGAGTGTTTTAGGACACAGAATGTTTTTTCGGCAGGGTGTACAAACATGTCTACGTATTTGCAGAAGTGTTTTTTCTCTATCTCTATGAAAAAAAAAAAATCTATAGTCGACACTTGGTTTCAGAGTGACTTTTCTTGGTGCTAGGGCTTGCAATCCCGGTATCGCGGGATCCTGAAATATCGAGATCCGTGATATGTGTATTTGTGAACCTAATTGAGAGAATTTGATGGAGGCCTTTCTTTTTGATCGATTTAAAGTAAAGAATTGATAGCATCTTGATTGCTGTCACTTTATTAAGTTTTCCTACCGCCCCATTTCATTTGCTGAACTTTTTCACGTGCTCTTCTCTTTACCTTGAAATCGTACTTGTTTTTATTTTTTCTCTTGTTGTTGTTGTTGTTGTTGGTGTTGTTGTTGTCTTCATTTCATTTATTTGCCTTTTGATTTCATTTAATATTTTTGCTTTCACTTGTCAACGAGTTGGCAAAAAAGAATTTTCATTTTCTCTTAACTGAAAAGTTATACTCCCCAATTTTCCTCTATATATGACATAAATGGCTTTTGTTCTTTTATTTGAAATTTTTTTAATTTGCCTTCACATTTGGTTTGGTTGTTTTCCCCCATTTTTGTGGCGAATGTAGTTCAAACGCCTTTATCGAGGCTAACTTGCACTACACACAATACATTCGAGAATATCCTTCTAAGCTGTCATATAAATAAGTTTTGAATGTTTTCGACAGTGATATTTTTCTTGTGTGGTTTTGCTATACATTTTGTTTGTTCCTAACCACCGTCAAGTGGTAAGCTTTGGAAATTCAATTGAAAGTTTTATAAAATTTCCATTGATGGAAAATTATTGAAATATTTCCGTCGGCCTTTGGAATATGGGAAAACATTAAATCGCTTTTGCTTGCCCCGATACTCATAGTTAGCACAGGATTTCCGTTGTGGCTTTTATAGAGCTACCACACCTAAAAGTATGATTCAAAAAAGTCAAATGCGCCATTGACATTTATTTTTTGTATCATTTTTATTTTTTTTCTTTTTGCAGACGAATGTGCTGAGGACTTTAATGCAATTGTAGCCGGATATTAATTGCATGAATTACACAAAACAGGGCATATCAGCGATAGAGAGGGAGAGACAGGGAGAGAGTGAAAGTGTTAATTGTGAAAGTGTTTTCTATTCTATTTTCCATTCCATTCATTTTTATGTACCTAGATTTACGTTCTTTGTTCTATTTTCTCATTCTTCTCTTCCATCAATTTGCGGCGACAATTGGAAATCGAAACTTTTGAAGTCGAGTGTAATCAAATGCGGTCGCTTGCGCGGCCGCCCGCCTATTCTATTTTGTCTTTATCCTTGGTGAAAGGCTTAGAAGAAAAGAAAAAAAAAAAACAGAAAAATTCCTGAACATTCTCCCAGGTGGTTTCGCATTTCAATAAATTCGAACACTCTCTCTCTATCTCTCTCTCTCCTAAAGGCATTTAATCGAATTTATGGCTATCAATTCTTTCGCCTTCTCGATTAATACCTGCATGTATATTTATGCATGTATATTTATGGTTGAATCAATATTGGAATACATGTCAAATCCAACACTTTCGAATCATATGTCATCGTGTGAGCATTTATTATGCGTAAGTGTTCTTTTCCCAATCGGCTGCGTCTTAGACATTGCTATATACAGTGAAAGATCTCGTTGCGGGCAGCTCCCATAAGCGGACATCTCCAATAAGCGGACAAATTTCCAATACACAAGTTTTTTTCGAAGGTTTTCATACAAAACACGCTCCAATAAGCGGACGCTCTGATAAGCGGACTTGGACGCGTACACATGATTTGGATATTTTTGATACTTTTCCTTGTAAAAAAAAAACCTCCCATAAACGGACACAAAACAAACTTCAACGAAAAAGCGAACGAGTAGGCATGTAAAACCGGACATAAAAGCAGGGCATAAAAACATTCAACGTGAAACAGTGGCAAAGTGAAACAGAAATATTTTAATACACAATTTTGAGACGAGATAAAGATTTCTTTTTTTTTTCTAAGAAAAGAATTTAAAGAATTTTATTTTTTTTTTTGTTACTTTTTTTTCTTGTTTTAGTGTGGGGAACCACAAATCTGTTTTGTTATACATATCAAAATACCTGAAAATTAACTTTGTTTTTGCTATTTTATAGTTTTTACTTTAAATAAAATAAGACCGCCATATAGTGATCTGTCGTATTTGAGTAAGTTTGCAAGTATTCATCCAAAATTGACAATGCATTAGATACTTCAGTCTCTGAAGCTATTTTATTTTATATTTTTATGTAAAATAAAGCATTTTTGTTGTACTCTCCCAAAAGCGGACATCTCCCATGAGCGGACAAAAAGGCCGCGACGGTGGGTGTCCGTTTATGGGAGCTTTCACTGTACATACGTACATATACAGGGTGTCCAAAAAATGTTTGGAGTTATTTTAACATGCGATAGCTAGACTCAAGTGAAGTATTTTTTGCTTTTACACCACCTATCTAAGTGTTACCGTTTGCGAACTACGGCACTTTAAAAAAATCCATTTATGTATGAACTTTTTGTGTTTTAAAAAAAAAAAAATTTTTTTAATAAAAAATTTTCAAATTTCCATACAAAAATGGTTTTTTTTTAAGTGCCGTAGTTCGTAAACGGTAACACTTAGATAGGTGGTGTAAAAGCAAAAAATACTTCACTTGAGTCTAGCTATCGCATGTTAAAATAACTCCAAACATTTTTTGGACACCCTGTATATATATATATATATAAATGATGATGCATTACGTTATGAAAACAGTCTGGCGGAATAATGATTTCTGTTCTAGGCAGGCTCCATCTCTTCCTTATAGGACTCCTCCACATCGCGGCACAACTCAACTCGGGGCTACTGAACATATGTATAATTTTTTTTTTTTTGGTTTTCAAATTGATATTCCTTAAGACACACCTTGAATTAACTTGACTTGACTTGACTTGACTCGACTTGGTCGCTGGCAATTTTATTGTCGACTTTTGACTGCCGTTTAATACGCAGCAAAAAAAAGGAATCATGAAATCAACTCAAAGCAGCTCAGTTCAGCTCATCTGCTGTTAATATTTCTTCATATATGTATGTATGTACCATGTGAATTTATGCAATTCGAAGGACTTGTGGTACGTTACAATACGTTACGTTACAATACGTTACGATATGCCAGGATACGGACACTACATACATACATAAATATCCGTTTCTATACGATTCGATGAAATGGCTTATGTATGCTTGCTACCTGGTCTATTAATTCAATTTATTCTAGCGTATGCATTGAGTTGTTCAGGAGGCGGTGCACACGCAATCAACAAACACACACGCCTCCATATCATATCATATCGCATCGCATCGCATCGCATCGCATTGTATCGCATCGGTCCGCACTGCGATCTCCCCTCTCCCCGGCAAGTTATCAAGTAGGCTACTCGTCTTGTATTACCTCAGTTGTCCTTAACATCGTTGCAGACATGTCGGTGGAAATGGCAATTGCGATGGCGGAATAAGCTACAATTCGATTAGCATATTTCACGTTGAAATATATTTGTATGTATATATGTGCATGTATATATGTGCGTATGTATGTATCTTCTGTCCTGTCACTTTCAGCGGATTGAGTTGTGTCAGACAGCGAGGTTTAGTTTGCTCTTATTTGGTTAGCTTGCACAGTAGTCGTCTCCCTGCTGGTCAGGCAACAGGTATCATAATTCAGTTTTATGCAATTTTCTTTTCATACATTTATTTGCTTCCATGATTGTGTATATTTTTTCTCTCTCTCTCTCTCTCTCTCTCTCTCTATTTTTTCTTCGTTTTTTTTCCTGTTTTTCGCTTTTTTCCTATTAATTTTTTTTCTGCCTTTCAATTTCAATTTTTGGTAATTTTTCGAAGTTTTCGTGCAGTTTCTTCTGAGTCGATACACGGACTAAAGATAAGAATCAGTGAAAGAAAAACTTAAGAAAACGAATGCGATTCCCTTTTGAGCAACTGCAAAAAGAAGAAAGAAAAAGAAAGATATATTAAAAAAATCAAATACTTCAATTAAATGATATTTAAAAATAATATACATACGTGAATACATTCAAAAATGAAGAGCAAAGTTCGTTATTCGCGCAGCAAAAGCTTTAAAGAAATTTTGGGCTATAACTATGACAAGTAAGTATGAACGAATATGGTGACAAAACGATATGTCAAGTGCCGAAAAGAAAAGGAGAACAAAAACTTTTTTTTATCATTTTTCAAAGCAGAAAGCGAAAAGCAAAACATCAAAGAAATTTATTATATTTTAAAAGTACCCATTCCTAGGATAAGACTCGCGTCTCGATAGATCGACGAAAAAGTTCACACATCGATACATGCTTTAGTCAATTGTAACGATGGCATTGTTGCCAGCTTAAGGGATTTTTTTTTTGTCCTAGCGAGTATTTTGAGACATTCCAAAAAATATATCCCCTTAAAAAAAAAACGGGCAACAGCGAATTATGGGCCCATTTTTTTTTTTTAGCGAGCATTGATAAAAATGAAAATTCGGAATATGTTAACAAAATTCAGTGCACATAAGATGTTTTGTCTAAAGCAAAAGTTTTTCAAAATAAAATTTCAAATAAATACCTAAGCTAAAAATTAAATTCAAAGAACTTTGTAAAAAATCATTCCCCATTAGGTCCGGTTTAGACCAAGCAATTCTGATTGAAGAGTTGCCCACTTACATACATATCGTCCCCTCAGAAAACGACTGTCGTATGTCGCATGTATTTCTTATGGGACACACGACAGTCGTTTTCTGAGGGGACGATATGTCGACAAGCAGGCGACGGGGAGTGGAATCGAGTACACACCTCCGTCGCCCCCTCGCCGACAAGTGTTGGTAGCTCTTCAATCGGAATTGCTTGGTCTAAACCGGACCTTATTATGAGAGTCGAAGTCGTTTTTTAACCGTCGTTATTGTACGATTCGAGACAAAAATCTTTCCTTCAAGTAAATTAAGTTAACGATCTTCCAATTTAGGCGGGTTCAATAATGACGACTTTAAAAATAGAGTCGTCGTCGACATTGACTTTCGTAAAAATGGGGATTATTTATGAAAAATGATTAAGCAAAAATAAGCGCCATGACTGCCTTATGGCTCCTAAGCCAGTTACTCAATTACGGCTTATGGCGACTTGAGCTTGTCTTCCATATGACCACAGATATCATACAAGTCTAAACACACATAGAATCGGCTGAAGAAAAAAATTCATTGCTCACACTGAATTGGTTGCATTGGGACAAATATCATCGTATCGGAGCTATCTGCTCGTATATCCGAAAGGTATAGCAGTACTCTTGAGACAGTTTTCCATTTTTGTGGGAATATCAAACAAAAAATTAGATCAAATGGGAAGAGGGAACTTCTAAGTTTGCCTAGTCTAAAATATGGAAGCTTTTACATTTTTAGATTTCTCCCCATCAAGCACAAACTGTAAATTCTGTGATGCTTAAGGGAAATATCGGTGAACCAATCTATCATTGAAATCGGCCTTGCACTGAAACATTAAAGGACGGCAATGGCTTATGTTCGATGCTTTCAACTGTGGAATGTTTATATATTCGGGCTGGAATATATCCCTGAAAATCTGTACAGTGAAATTTTTTTTTTTTGGATTTCCTTTTGTGAGAACGAGAGGGAGAAAATTATATTTTTGGCGCTTTCTGTGGGAAATCCACCAAAGAAAATATCCGAACACATAACGAGGTAAAGAGGAGAGGCTTGTAGGTTGAGACGGAGGGTTTTTATTTATTGGCTTAAGTTCTTTTTGGGAAACGAAATCGGGTATCACTAAATTTAAGCGTGTTTTGAAAACAAACTACTCCGTTTCCAGTTTAGGGGAATCTCACCTCAATAATGGGGAATTTCTGGTCTCTAGAAGAGACTTTTCCTCTTTAAGAAAATTTATAGCGAACCAAATTTTAGAATATAACAAAATAAAATTAAAGGAAATTTTAGCATATCTGTGAGGCATGCAGGGGAATTATCCCCTAAGAAAAAACTGGCAACAGTGAAAAAAAAAAAAAATCTGAGAGGCTGGCAGCACTGAGTTTACATACTTCATAAATATTTTTTTTCACTTCGACTGGCGGAGAATCATGGTCGATCCAGAGCGTAAAATCAATCGACTTACGGACGAGGACCTATCATTTTTGATTGAATCCGAAAGCCTTTTTCGAAATCGTTATAATGAAAGCGATAAAGATTTTCGAATTCACTGCCAGCAGTCGATTGCTGCTGGGCCGCCACCGCCAATTGTTGTGGATTTCTGCGCCTGGAATCAAGGCGATTGCGGCAATTATGGACGAGCGAATCAGACGATACATGGAGGGTTTAATAATAAAAGACCGCACTTCAGAGGCCGGGGCGGAGCCCATCGACTATCGGGCTTTAATCCCAGAGTAGAGCCTTATAATCGAAGGGGCAGAGGTCGCAAGAATGTAACTGATCGGAGCTTTTATAATTACGAATGCAATTTCAACGATCAGCAACGATCGCTGCAGCCACCGCCACCGCCGCCGTCGACAGATCTGACTTCATTCAATCAATATACGGAAGACTTTTAATTTTGAAAATAAAAAGAATTCGAGAAGTCAAGATTTTTGTTGTTGTTGTTGTTTACTTTAGTAGTTTTTTTTTTATATATATTGTATATTTCTTTTCTTCTTTTTTATTAAGTCCCATGGCCTCTTAGTGTTCAGCAGCACTGATCGCGCTCGTCGTCAAAACGAGACTCATTTTTGAATTTATTTTGATTGGATAAATTTCTCGACTTTTTGAATAATTCTAGAATGTCTTTTATTCTGTCTGTTTCCTTACTAGTGATGACCAAACCGAAGCGGGTCTTTCGAATTCCAATTATACAGCAAGTTCCAATTCTAGTCTCTCCTCTGGTGGCTCTGAGAGCCCCAGCACCTCGATCGAGCAAGTTGCTGGCACAGTGAATACAACATCGGGTGCAACAAGTGCGCATCATCACCATGGCGGCAGTACGCATCATCAACATCATCATCATCAACATCAACATCATCATCATGGAGCAGCGCATCACGCACACCAGCATAGTCATCAGGACTCGTTCCATGGCAGTTTGGGTGGCAGTTCTGGCAGCGCCAGCTTCTGGGGCAGTAGCACAGGCGGCGGTAGTTCAGGTGGCGCCGCTGTTGGCCAATTGACACGGCAATGGAATTTCGAAAGTGATGAAGACGATGATCTCAACGAGGCTGATTGGAGTTCAAATGTTGCCACCGAATTGCTTTCGGCACTCACAGATGCCGAGAAGAAACGGCAAGAGATAATAAATGGTAAGCGAGAGAGAAAGGGAGAGCGCATATTTTGATTTTTTATTGATCGATTTTTAATTTTTAATTTTTAATTTTTTTCTTTTCATATTGAAGAAATCTACCAAACCGAACGCAGTCATGTACGCACATTGAAACTGCTGGAGCGTCTATTCTTTTGTCCACTTCAAGAGAGCGGTGTTCTCTCGTTTGATCATCTTAAATTGTTATTCCCGCCAGCCTTGCTCACGTTACGTGAATTGCATAGCGCCTTTGAGGCAAGATTAAAGCAGCGCCGCATCGAGCATAATCATGTCGTCAGTCATGTGGGCGATCTTCTCGCGAGCATGTTCGATGGACCGGCTGGCGATGAGCTACGAGAATATGCTGCACAATTTTGTGCACGACAACAAATCGCCTTGGAGGCCCTCAAGGAGAAGCGCCGCAAGGACGAACAGCTACAGAAACTACTATCGAAGGCCGAATCGCATAAGGCATGCCGTCGTTTACAATTGAAGGATCTATTGCCGACCGTTTTGCAACGCTTGACCAAATATCCACTTCTGTTCGAGAATCTCTACAAGGTCACGATACGCGTCGTGCCCGAGAATACAACCGAAGCGGACGCCATACAACGTGCACTCGAGTCATCGAAGAAGATACTCGTCGACGTTAATCAGGCTGTGAAGACCGCTGAAGATGCGCATAAGTGAGTACTCATGAATTAATGTCCTTGAAAGCAACAACAAGGATATATAAATCATACGCTTACTTTTACTAATTGAAATTCCAAATCTGAAATTTTAAAAACTTTTACGACTCTCCTCCATTTTTAGATTGCAAAATATTCAGCGAAAATTAGACAAGTCTTTCGACAAGGATGAGTTTAAGGTAAGTGCGAATAACAATGAAATCATTTAAACAAATGAATAGCTTTGCTCGGTGGTAGGAACAGGGACAAAAAGGTAGTGATAGTAGTAGTAGTAGTAGCAGTAGTAGTAGTAGTAGCAGAGCGATAATCGAGAAAGTCCGGGGAAGCTTGAAAGTATGAATTAACGATTCGCACATTGTGCTGCAAAGCTTTGTTATGAACTATCTCAGCCGAAAATGTCCCGATGACAGCATCGATGACTTCAGCATGACTTTGGAGCCGCGAGTACTCCCAATTCAAACTCTTTTCTAATGACATTTCCACATGAATGGCATTGGCGTCCACTAGTTACACGTTCATGGGTTGGTCATTGAAGTTCGGAGTAATCGCCGGCATTCACGATGACCGTGTCATCGTTACGGAATAGCAAAATGGAAATGAAACATTTAAGTTTTTTTTTCCTTTTTTTTTTCTTCTTTTTAATAAGCCCATATACAGGCTTATCGTGGCTCAATGGATAAAGTGAGCGCCTATCAATTAGAAGTCCTCGAGTTCGAATCCCGGCTCGGTTGGCTTTAAAAAGAATTTTTTGTGCGAAACAAAATACAAAATAATGGTTGCAATGGTTTCATTCTCAGGAATTTTGGCACGAAGCTCTGACAGTATTCACGAATTCAGAACGGAAATCCTTTCTTTTTGTGACGTTTTTGTTGGTGCTGCCACAAAGTTGTGTAAAATTTGAAACATATTTTTATGAAATTTTTTAGATTTAGTATTAATTCAAGTTATTAAATGCTTTTTGTTTTTTTGTTAATTGATTATTTTACAAGAATCTCTTATTTTGAGGACGATATAAGTATGTAAAAACCAGGTTTTGTGAAAGTTTCAAATTGGTAGTACCTTTTTCGAACATCAGTGGCAACGCTGTAAATATATAAATTCATTAATTTATATTTTTTGTCTTGAAAATTTTGATCTGTCAAATATTTTCAATAATTTCAACCAATCAGAATACTTTTAAAGCTACGTGAAAATGGAACAGGCGCAGAAGAATCAAATTTTCAACTCGATTGTCGTAACCTTATAATCTATCATCCTTGACCGTAATTATCTTTGTAGATGTTGGCATTGCAGGCTTATTTTTTGAAACAATTTTTTACTTTTGGCAGACGTCTCGAGACTTCTATTTCCTTCCTAAAAATAACAATTTTTAAAATTTATTAATTTTATTAAGTTTGAATTTATTCATTTGAAAATGGAGAAGTGTTAGCTTTTTTCATTTCACGTTTTTTATTAAAAAAAATTTTTGAGCAGAACTAATCTTTTCATTTGCCGAGATAAAAAAATAATAATAAAACGAACAGCACCCATCTTCGATGACAGTGTCATTAGAAGTGTGAAGTACTGCTAGTTTCCTCTGTATAGCATTGATGAAATCATCGATGACTTTGTCACGCATGCTTAAATTTTCGGCTGGGATATTGTGATTGTGAATTTATAGTAGGTGTATTTTATCCCCAAGCAATTTAGAGCGTATAAATGACTTCGGACGACTCTAAACTTTTATGAAGTAGGAACTACATACTTTTAATTCAACTATGGAGCAAGCAGCTTTGCCACGTGGCTTTTCTTGCGAAGCGAGACTTTTTCAAAGTTTATCCAAAAGTGCTTGCTTTCATAAAACAAAAGATGGACAAATTTTAATAAACTTTTTCGACTTCCACGAAACGCCCTTCTCCCTTACAGAATATATTCATAATAAAATGAATAATCAACCCATGAATTATCTAAATGAATATTCACTGGGAATTTTTCGCGTAAAAATTTTTCCGAAAGATCAAGCAACCCTTTTATGGGGCTACATATCGCTCATTTACTTCAAGAATGTCATATCTAAAAAAAAAAACGATTTTTGAGTTAATGATGAGGAAACATTCGTCGTATCTCCGCCTGACATTGTGTAAAAACTTCGTATCAATACTTAGTATAAGTACTCTCCGTATAGGAAGAGAATAAAAAACGACTTCTTTTTTTAAATCAAAATTCAAGGGAATCGAAATCTTTAAACGCGTCTTTCTCAAAATCGGTTTTTTTGAGATATCACATTCTTGAAGTAAATGCGCTTTATGTATGTATGTATGTATGTACATATGTCTTAAAAGTAATATCAATGGTTTTTCATAAAATTTCAAGGCTTCAATGGAAATTTAGTTATCCCGAACTCACACTCACGATTTCAATTTACAAACGTAGAAGAATGGAGATTTCCTTTAAAAGCTTTCAAGCTTTCCGAATAACTCAATCGACAAATGCAATTCGCTCTGCAATTTGTTTCTATTTTTGGCAAACACATATTTTATGTTACATACATACATACTTATTTGAATTTCTAGGATAACACAAACGAAAGCTACCAATGTGAATCTCGACAAACAAAAATTTAGATTAAAATTTTGGCAGCAAAATCCTTGCTCGTCCTTGCTTGCTTGTTGGATTGATATTAATATGTATTCTGAGAATGAAATGAAATGAACTTTTTTTTTATCTTTTTAATTCAAATATTTTTCGCAGAATTTGGACTTGACGCAGTATCGTCTCATTCATGATGGAAGTTTGACCATGAAAAAGAATCCGAGTATCCAATTGCATGGCCTACTTTTCGAGAATATGATTGTATTGTTGACCAAACAGGTGAGAATATTGATGTATAAAATAACTCATAACCCATATAATAGAACAAAAAAGACGAAATTTATTGTGTCACGCTATGAAGGACATCATGTTTTCCAAAAATATTGATAATAATAACAATATCAATTGAAATGTCATCATTTCAATATGTACATATACGTATATGTATAAATATACGATGAAACCTCAGCTATCTGGGCAATTCTGCTTTTAGTCTCCGCTCAAAGCTTCGCTTATCGTGTTTGTCCCCATGTGCGAAGTTTCACGGTATATATACATTTAAGTATGTGTATGTAAATAGGTCAGAAATGAACTGACATAAATAATTTCAATTCAAGGATACTGTGCGAATTTATACAAAACTAATCATCTTTTCATCGTTTCATTTTCACACTTGTTTTTCCTCACAGGATGATAAATATTCATTGAAATATTTGCATGCTGCACGTAATACTGAAGTCAACAATAAACCCGTTAGCCCAATTATGAATATCGATTCGGAGACACTTGTACGCCAGGAGGCCGCCGATAAAAATTCATTCTTTTTGATTAAAACAAAAACATCACAAATGCTCGAATTGAGAGCGCCAAGCAGCTCCGAGTGTAAAACGTGAGTATCCGAAACCATTATATTTCTTTTATAATTCTTTCTTTTGTTTGGAAGCAAATTTTTTCAAAAGAAAATCAAAATACTTAATAAAAATATTTGTGAAAAAATATTTATAAAAAAAAAAAACCACAAAAGCAGCAAAAACCAAATCGTCAAACTACTTAAGAAATTCGTGAAAGTGATTTTTGTGACTCCCATGCCAATGAAAAGTTTGTTAAATGTCGCATAAGCCTGAAGCTTTTATAAACATTTGACAGTTCGATTGGTTGTGATCGTGATCCGGCCTAATTAAAGTGTCTGTTTAAAGTATGTTAACTATTTTACGCATCAAAAATCGTTTCGTGGTATTCCCCTAGTTTTTCTCCTCGTCTCGTCTCGCCTTGCTTTGCCTTGCTTCGACTCTCCTCATCTCAACGTGCGCAATTCAATTTTGGATATTGAAAATTAAAAACTGAAGATTTCCTTTCAAGATAAAGGCAGACACACATGCAGCAGCGCGCGCTTTGATATTTCCGCATCATTCGTTGACAGTTCAAATGCGTACTTAAATTTTTTTTTTTATTTCATTTTATTTTATTTATTTTATTTTTTTTATTTTTTTACAAAAGACATTCGCTGACTTATTCGAATGCGAATTGGCTGGCTAATTCGCATGTCATGAAGTTGTCTCAAAGTACTGCTCTGACTATTAGCTTAGAGATTTTTATGCTTTTCTGATTTCTATGCGCCAATCGTATAGAAACAATATAATTGCAATATAAACAAACGAACAAAACAGCTTCTGGGAAGCAAAAGAAATTATTTTTCTGATAAAACATAAAAAAAAAAAAATATTGGGAAAATAGGAACAGCAAAAATATTTATTGAAAGAATAAAGAATTTTTAAAACCTTCCTCCAATTGGTTTCATAAAATTCATCATTTCCATCACTGAAAATTCAGTGTTTCCTGTAAACTATGAGTGAACAAGCAAAACAAATGGAGAACCTACACATTTAAAAGCTTTGAAAAGTAATTAAAGAAACTGCCAATATCATCATGATGATCATCATGCATGCATGCATATATTTCGTGTGTTAATCTATGTTTGACGGGACGTATGCGTAACGAGCTTCTGCAGATACGCGCACTCAACATTCCGTTGCGTATACGCCGGGTGGGCTATAAAATACTTCCTCGTCTTAACTGATGGCATACTGAACCAATATATAATACAGAAATATGTGGAAAAATAAAGTTTTTTTTTTTGCTTTTTTATACCCGGCACATCATGTGTCGAGGGTATATTGCGTTTGTGTGGTTGTGTGTAGCATCCAGAACCAGTCGAGATAGACCATACAAAATGTATATAGAAATGAGCAGCGTCACCATGTCCGTGCGTCTGTCTGTCCGTCTGTCTGTATACAGTTTTATTATCGAAGGAGTTGAGCTATCTTGACGAAATTTGATATGCGTGGTCACGGGGACATGAGTAAGAACAAGTTCGAGAATGAACCCGATCTGGCCAGTTTTAGGGGTACCTTTAGTAATAGGGTCTGTTATGAAAATCACAAAAACTGCTCTAAGATCGAAGTTTTTCAAGATATTTTGATGAAATTTGATAGTTGAACATATTTATAGCCAAGTTATTCAATTTCCATAATTTTGAAAAGTGGGTGTGGCCGAAGGGCGTTTTTCGGAAATTGCCTCCTACACCCGAAATTCAATTGGGACTTGAACGGAATTTGGCACTTTGGCTTCTTTTCTAGCCATCAACATCCTCTCTAAAAATTCCTTTGATAGGTCAATTATTAAGAGTACCTCCAGTACTAGGGTCTGTCACAAAAATATCAAACAAATTGGAAAAGTTGGTGTTGGCAAAGGGGCGGTTTTCATAAAGAAATTAAATAAAAGTCGGCATATGGGGCCCTTTATGGCCTTAAACACCTCTTGATATTAAAAATGTCAATGTCAATGTTAAAAATGTAAACATATGAGTCTGTGTCGGGCATTTTATTGTCAGGCTCGCCCGACTATAGCACCCTTACTTGTTTTTTGGTGAAACTGTGCAAAAATTGAAAAACGCTTATTCAGGCATTAACCTCTCAACTCACAGTTAGCTGAGAGGGACTTATCCGTAATATTGTGCATCGTGCTTAATGTACAGCGAGGGAATTTCTAGAAAATTAAGTGAAATTTTTCATACCGTGAAGGCTAATTTTCTTTGTAATTTTCATATATTGATCATGTAAGAAAATAAATAAGATTTAAATGCATTTTTCTGTTTTCTGTTTCGTTTTCAATAATTTTTTTTTTATATATGTACCTATTGTATATGCGCCGCGCATAAACATATGTGTAATTCAGTTGAGAAGACTACTTAAGTCATTTTGAAAATTATGCAAATTTACAAGTCATTGAGTCTTCTTTTCGATCACAGGTCATTGTACTTGCGATTATCTCTATAATTTTATTTAAATATATGTGCATTTATGATTTTGTTTTTTAAATATAATTTTAAGGAAGCATTTTTTGTCACAGACTGATGTCTGCCTTACAGTAATGTTGATAAATTGTATGCTTTTAGTAAATTTTGTATGTTTTTATTTTCGTCTGCTTCCTTTCTCCATTTTCAAAATAATTTGCATTAAAAATAGTAAAAAGCAAAAGTCGAGTTCAACAAACTTTTTTTTTTTGACATGTACATATGGATTTACACATTTTGTGAAGCTGGAATACATATCGCACCCTTGCTACTAAATCGGCACAATTCAAATTTTCGCATTTCTCGAAAATCATGCAATATCTCTTGAAACTTAAAAGAAATACAATTTTTTCTAAACTTATATTTCTCTCAATCGACTGCTGCATCAGTCAATATAAGCCTCGACTCTCAAGGTCTTGGGTTTCATACAGAAAAAATCAATCGAACATAAAAAAATGTAAAAAAAAATTTTGAATTGTGCCGATTTTATAGCAAGGGTGCGATATATAGCTAAGATCAAAATTTACGCAGTGTACTCTCGCTTTGCGGAAACTCACCTCTCTAAAAACGGACGCTTTTTGGGAATTCGGACTTTAGTCTCTAGTCAATGAAGCAGATTCTAGGCAGTGACGAAGACTGAAATGTGGCAGAGACTGCTTAAGAACTCCGCTATAAGAGTTCCTGCATGAATAGAATTTGAAAAAAAAAAAAAAATGAAAAAGGTCCAAAACCGAATGAAGTAAACATGCGCTCTTTTAGATTTCGTTGTCGCAACTGGAATCAGGATCGGGAAATAAGAGATAAATATTCATTTAATGAGAATTTCGGGTTCCTTCGATTAATTCCAAGACATTACTCACAATGACTAATGCCAAAGAGTATACTGTATTAGTTAAGAGCTTGCATTTGTCTCATTTTTCGACGTTAGCCCATCGCACAGTCACGATTCGCGTGGCTAATGAAAGCTGAACATTTTCAGTCCATCAAATCATTTTTGGAATTTTTGGCTTTATTGGTATGCACGACCGCCTGAACGCAAAAACGAATGCGAACAATTTAATACTTATGCCGCATTTTGCCATAGCTACATATTTTGCGTCCTTTTTTTTTTGAGTCAAATGCGTTCTTTTGATTTGTCCGAAATGATTTATTTGAATAATGTATTTTTATAATTTTTTTATAGTTAGAAATAATAAATATGTTTTCTAAAATAATTATGATGCTAATTTTCTAATCATTAAAAGTCAACTATCACTACACTGAGCGAACTTTACCATGATTTTTTTTTTAAATGGCGCATTGTTATTCATGTTAAATATTTCTCCACATTAAAAAAAACTCCTTTTTATTTATTATTAATATTTTGCCTTTTATTTTTTATTAATATTTTTAAACGAGTTACAGGAATCACATTCCAATTTGACCAATTGTTACAGAAATGAATATGTAAACTGTCAACTACAGATCACAAAACCTTCTTCGATTTACACTTATACCGTCCGATTCTTAATATTCTCGAGAACGAATTCCAAAAACTTCTCTACTATTCTAAAAATTTCACCTCTACTTATAACTTACACCTAGGTTCGCCGCTGCGAACTCTGCTGCAGTCCCGTATTCGTTGCTGAGCTTAATGCATACAGTAAGCCCTCGAATCTGCTGTATGCTTGCATGCTCACAACATTCACAGTCCTTTTGATTTTCGAGCAGAACGAAAATTTCAAAAGAAAAATTATTGAGTCCACAACATTTTTGGTTGATTTGAAAAGAAATATGTTTAATTACATTTTCTTTTCGTTCGGTATAATTCTTATTTATTTTATAAAATAGGACATATAAGATATGTATTCATCTTAGAACTTTTTAAGCATTGCGAAAGCAGTCACGACAACGGAGTGAAAAAATCGGATGGAGTCCATCCGATGGCTAATTTTGGGGTTATGCTCAGCTGAGGGCTCTGTGGCCATTTACTTTGAACGTTAATTAAATTTGGTTTGACATTTCTTCTTGTATATATCTTGTCATTTCAATTACGTCAGTGGTTGGTTCAACCATTTAAATTTAAATCCATTTATGAAAATTATCATTTCAATTCAACCTGAAATATGGTTGATTCAAAAGGAAAATCTTTATTTTTTCCAACAAGGAAAATTGTTAAAATAAAAATATTCCTTGTTGAAGCCGTTTTGTATGTTTTTCCTTTTGATTTAACCAGTTTTCTGGTTGATTTTTTTCTCTGTGTACGTTTAGAAGTCAGCTATTTGGATCTAAAAATGAATTGTAATTAGTGAACTCACGGCTTAAACGGCAGTTTTTACAGAACTAATTCTACGTTTCAGTGCTGCCTGGTTAAAAGTATAGAATATAGAATAACATGGCAGCACTAATAGAAAACATATGGCGTTAATGTTATTAGAAAGTTGCTGAAATGTTGAAAAACTAATTGCAGCGACTGTTCTCGGGCTTAAAAAAATTTTTAAAAAATTTTTCGTTTTTATTTCAGCACTTTGATTTGAGCAATTAAACGAATGCTAGCGCTGCCAGATCGCCAAAATCAGTGAAATTGTTGAAAAAAAGTGGTAGCACCTATAGTTTCATTGCAATTAGTTTCGTTAATCACCATTTGTTTTCGCAACATAGCTAATTGCAATTAAAATTTGAAATCATCGTTTATATGGGGAAATTTACAATTTGCCATATGTATTTCTATTCGCAATTCAGGCAGACGTATAAACGTTAGTATATGTAAATCATTGTTTAAGTATCATCCCTGTACAGGGTAATAGAAACCTTTATTTTATGAAATAAAACAAAAAGAGAATTGCAAACTCTACCAATAGTATACTCTTTGCTAGGGCCCATTTGCTACTGTCCCGGTTAAAGTTTATCGTCACGATATCCTCTCAAAACGTCAACATTTTCATATATATTTTTTTGTTTTTTGGAACGAAAAATTTAAACAGAACAATAGCAAACGGGCCTAAGAAATTCTTTTTAGTAAGGGGCTTACTCAATCTCTGTCAGAAAGAAAAGAGAAATAAAAAACTTTATATAAAAAACACTTCAAAAAATTTCTGATTCATTTCTGAAGCAATTTTTTTAATGAAGTTTTTCACTTATGACAGAACTGGAGAGAACCCCTACCCCGAAAAAAAAACAATCGTAATCGAATTAAAAATGCCAGCGAATAATTGTGCAATGGGAAATGTGAGGTGAACAAAATTTTTATGAGTTACAATTTTCAAGCTCCGAACTCAATTTCGCAAAGCAAGATCACGTTCTGCTTAACCCAAAAGCCAAACGTATTTTGTCATAAAAAAAAAAAACTCATCGAACAAAACACCGGAAATCTGCTTACTCACTAACAATGCATCCGTTATATTCTTCGGTCTTCTTTTGTATAGAAATTATATATGTACATATATTTCGAAAATATTGTATTTAAACGAAAAATGAAATCATAAAGCGAAATCACGAAAACGACTTCATGCTCTAGAAGAAAAACATTATTATTTTTCAGAACGATTTTCATTTAAGCGAAGTTAATTGCTTTTTTGCATTTGTCCTTTTTTCCTTTTCTTTTTTTTTAAATACTTTTTTGCGCGCTTCACACAAAGTCACTCTAATAAACCTAATTAGCTCACGTTTAGCGACCAAGTGTCGCTCAACTTTCAAGGAACTCTTATTCCTGTGGTCGTCCAATTTCCGCCTGATTTCTTTCCCTGTGTAGCTGTCTCGTTTTTTCAGCTCTCTCTTCCTGCCTCTCGCTCTGTCAATGGAGTTGTCAAATGTGTCACAAATGCTACCGCCAATTTTATTCATCTTATATTGTTTATCTATTTCGACGCCAATTTCAATTTGACTGACTTTCCAGGGCGTATGAAGGAGACTGTTTTTCCCGCCCCCCGGCCATAAATTTTAGTTCGGATTATTTGACATTCTATCCATTTTAAATGGGAAAGGGACCATGGCCGTCCCCCTCAAATACGCCCCTGATAACTTTTAAGATTCGCAAATGAAAAGTTGCATTTCTCATTGACATTGACAGTTTTTCATTTCATCTTGCCGTTGACGAATATAATTACTTTATTCTGACTTTTTTTTATTATTACTTTTCATTTACAATTTCATTTGACATTTTTCGATTTTTCGATTTTTTCTTTTCGACAGATTTTCATACTTTTTATGGGAAGATATATCGCCAATTTTGGAATTCGTTCGCTTGACTGCAATCGATAAACGGGTTTGCGAATGCTTTGACCGATTTTGGATTTTTAACACCAAGCGACAATTTAATTATTTTCAATTATTTCGCATTATTTTGCATTTTCGAATGATCATTGAGAAATGTTTGAAAGGAAATTCGATTTGCTTTTGGAACGTTAAGTTTAAAGAAAGCAAGTGTAGCACTAATTTTCAAATACGAAATGGCCTTAAGACGCCTAAAAAAAGACACAAACGGGTTAAAAAAAAAAAAAACTGTCTTGACTTAGCATTCGGAAAATTCTGTTGAATTGATGATGGTGATGATCCTCGTTACGGGTAATTGAAGAGCGTAACCTTAATCTTGAAAGCATTTTGAAATGGCATTGCTTTAAAGTTGGCTAAAGTTTTAAGGGCGTTGTGGAACTATATATATATATATATATATATATATTTTTTTTTTTTTGTTATTATAATTCTTTTAAAGAAGTCTTTCGAAAGCCCAATTTTTCGTTTTATTTACTTAAAATTAAGTGGCTCTGTGACAGAGCTGTAAAGTATTCATTACATTTGTAATTAAATACTAGATAATTACAAATACTCAGTAATTGAAGGAACTAAATACCAAGTACAATTACCTTTTATTTGTACTTAGTAAGTAACTACCGTTTTTCTTAATTCTTTTCAAATACTTTCAACTACTTTCAATTACTTCCAATATTATTGATTTAATTTTGTATTTAAATTAAATTTGTTTATTCCCAACCGTTCATAAGTCCAATTATACAAAAAAATTGAATGTTACAATAACAATAATTATCCATGCCGATTAGCAGGCACGCAGCCGGTCCCGTACCCGCCGAATAATCGAGGTTCCAATGTAATTGGATTTATGAACGGTTGGGAATAAACAAATTTCATTTTTCTTACAAAATGAAATCAATAATATTGGAAGTAATTGAAAGTAGTTGAAAGTATTTGAAAAGAATTAAGAAAAACGGTAGTTAATTACTAAGTACAAATAAAAGGTAATTGTACTTGGTATTTAGGTTTTTCAATTACTGAGTATTTGTAATTGTACTGGTAATTGTAATTGAATTTTACAGCTCTGCTCTGTGATAGCGTGAGAGATGCGTGCTATGCTATTGAACCCAGGATCCGACGTTCGATTCCCGGCACATGTGAAACGGAGTGTAGTGTTCCAAGTCTAGCAATGGTTTTTTTTGTTTAAATCGCATGTTAGGGACACACTATGTTACATAAAAAAGACATAGACTCACACAAACACAAGAAAAACCGCTCGTGGTATCACAACGGGCTGGTATACGGCCTAAATGGCAGCCACTCCAACATACACATAAAATTAGAGAATTTTATCGATATGATTTATTCCATTAAACGATGAATTCAATTTAACGAGAAGTGCTGGCAAAGTTGAGCTCGTTAAAACGGAAGTGTCTCCTGTATCTTGATATTAAATAAAACTTACAATGATACTATGTCCTTTTTATTATTTTTTATTTTATTTTTTTTATCGATCTCAAATCAGTTTATAAAATAATTGAATGATTTTTAACACTATCAACAATACATTTGATCCACTTTGCTATCGCTACTTCTTCTTGCTCTTCTTCTCATTGTGTCCTTACACTTTTTTTTATTTCTTATTATTAGTAAATCAGTCATATCGTACAAATAACAGAGCGACCCATTAACGTTGTTATTGATTGAAAATCCTTAATTGTCTCATATCCATTTTCCCATCAAGAGGTCGTGGTGGTAACTGTGTCAAATTTTTCAAAGGTACAACTCAATCCATTTATCGTGATTGTTTATTGGCATCCTTTATTTGTCATTTTATTTGCTCGCGTTTGGTTTGTGTAAATAAATCACACACAGTCTTCTTCGACATCAACAAGCTAATCTATCAACTTTCTTCATGTGAGTCCCATGAATGGCGTTACATTTTTTATTTATTTATTTTGTTTGTTTTTTTTTTTTTTCTCTTCTTTTTCTTCTTTTTATTGCGCATTGTCCTTTCACTTGACTGGATTTACCTTCTACAGTTGTCTGATTCCATTAATAAGAATTAAGAGTTCAGTGACTTTTGATCATACTTTCTCAATGTTCAATGTAGGTACTCCTTTTCTATTCAATTGAAAAAATAAAAATACAAAAGTTAAAAGCAGAGTCAAAGAATCGACATAATTTATTTTGTTTGTCCAAAAAAGAAAAACACCATTTCTTAGGCGCCTAAAAGATTGATAGAATGACAAACAAAAAAAAAACTCCTTATGTGCCTTTTATGCTTATTTAAAGATAATGGCATCGAGGAAGGAAGAACATAATAAGCGAAAAAGATATTTTCTTTTTGCGCTGTAAAGTATGTTTTAATATTTTTTTCCCCTAAAAATTCGTCCCATAAATTTTGAAATCCAATTTCCCTTTTGTTTTTTTTTCTATTGCTCTCATAAAAACAAAGTCGCGGAAAACGCAAATTATTTTCTAAGCCGCAATTGAATTTGTGTCCTTCAGGCGTACAACGTGTTTTTGGTAGACTAAAGAGGTTTGGGGTTTTGCGTTCAAACAGAGTGAGAGAGATAGAGAGATATAGAGATATAGAGATATAGAGATATAGAGATATAGAGATATAGAGATATAGAGATATAGAGATATGAGATAAGAGATATAGAGATATGAGAGATATAGAGATTAGAGAGATTAGAGAGATATAGAGAAGTTAGGAGATATAGAGAGATTGAGAGATTAGAGAGTATAGAGATTAGAGAGATTAGAGAGATAGGAGAGTTAGAGAGAGTTAGAGAGAGTTAGAGAATAGAAGATTAAGAGAGTTAGAGAGAGTTAGAGAGAGTTAGAAGAGAGTTAGAGAGAGTTAGAGAGAGTTAGAGAGAGTTAGAGAGAGTTAAAGAGAGTTAGAGAGAGTTAGAGAGAGTTAGAGAGAGTTAGAGAGAGTTAGAGAGAGTTAGAGAGAGTTAGAGAGAGTTAGAGAGAGTTAGAGAGAGTTAGAGAGAGTTAGAGAGAGTTAGAGAGAGTTAGAGAGAGTTAGAGAGAGTGAGAGAGTAGAGAGAGTTAGAGGAGATTAGAGGAGAGATAGAGGAGAAAGGGAGAAAAGGGAGAATTAGAGAATGGGAGAATTAGAGAAAAGGAGAATTAGAGAAAGGGAGAATTAGAGAAAGATAGAGAGCGATACAGAGAATTTCAGTGTTGAGAGATTGAGAGAGAGAATATGAGAAAAATCGGTTTGCTCTTAATAATGTTTTTTCCATAAAATTTCCTTTTTTATCCTCAATCTTATTTGGCAAGCAAATACAAGCATTTGTTTAAAGAACAGAACAGCTAAGAAATGATTTTCTGTAGACTTTGTCGACTCAATTGTGACGCAGCTATGGATTGGAAATTGTTCCTTGAGATTCACTGATGCACTGCTTTCAGTGTTTTCTGTCGTAAGCTCGCGACGATCGAATATCATCGAGACAGCACTTCGTATGTTTGTTGTGATTCTGACGTTGCTCATACGTCGTGTTGCACCAACACAAGCTCCCAAAGGAAATTATCTGTTAGAGTATTTCCTGCTCTTTCTTTTGTCATATTCGCTGATTTATCTGCACGAAAATATTCTTGGCTAAGTGGACTTAAACCATTTTAAAAGTAAACGGACCGAACGAAGTAAAAACCAAAAAATTGGCGACGAGAATAATTAGGCACACCCAATTAAAGCCAAAGAAAAATGTAAACAAAAAGTAATCCAAATGAAAAGCAAAAACACACAGAAAATCCATTCCTTTCAAAACAAATAGCGAAAAATAAAAGAAAAGAAATATGAATAGGAAAACAGGAAATTTTTAAACTATGAAAATCAAAAAAGGAAATACGTAAATAAAAAATATAAAAAATCAACAAAAAAAATTAAATAAAAGATTTAATTAAAAAAATTTTTTTTTTCAAATAACAATTAAATAAGTAAGTGTGATAAACCTTCCCATAATCCTTTGTTTTTATCGCCTTTTCCTCATTTTGTTGACTCCTCGAAAAAATGTTGGTAGCATCGCCGTTGTTGGTGTTAAGCATTCGTTTGCGTTTGCGATTGCTTTTGCCTTTGCTTTTGCGTTGCTGCGCTAGCGAAAAGAAATTGTCAAAAGCTTTTGTTCGCTCAGTGTTTCCGCGAAACTTGACGTGTGCGGAAGGGATCTTTGCGCATTCGGATATTTTTAAAATTGAAACGTGAATTCTCTGAAAACTCTCAATAAGCGCAAAATAGTAAGCGACAAGTTAAAAAAAAAAAAAAACTGAAGAAACTGATCGAGGAAAATATTCCACTGAAAATTTGAATAATTTCGCTTCAAAAAACAATTTAGTTTTTCAATGAAGTTATTATTTCCAGTTATTGTTTCTTCAACGTTCGCGTGCGTAGATTACGATAACGATGAAATGATCGAAAAAATTGACAATTGCGCTTTTTATTAACATTTATCGTTATCAAATTTTTGAAATCGTTTTGTGTTGGAAAGTCTGAAGAAAATTATATTAAAATGCATAATCGTATATATCTTTTAACTTTGTTCGCACGCATTCTTCGTTCAATTGCAATTTAGCTAATTGGAAATTTATAAACAAAAAATTTCCAAAAAAAAAAAATTTTTTTTTTTTATTTCAAATTTTCACCAAATTTCGAGAACAGGGAAATCATGTGAAAAATGAAAACAAATTTCCACATGAACTGAATGCGCTGTTCGTTTTGTTGTTAATTTAGTTGAATTTAATAGCATTTTGAGCAATCATTGAATTAAATTTACAGATGAACTGAATCATTCATACTTACGTAGGTGATTTTTTCTGAATGGAAGATCGATCGATCTTCTGTTGAAAATTCAATTCAGAACTTGGAAACATTTTAACAGCTTCGATGAGATTAAAGGCGATTAATTTCTCAAGTTTCTTTTGTGATTCCTACCAATGCATCTTAATTATGGCATTTCTTATTGGGGATATGACATACAAAAACATGTGAAAGATGTGATATGCGAAAAACTTAGGAAAGCGATTTGTTGAAAGACTTGAAAATCTTGTTGTAAGCAACTTCTATTCAACGCCGGTACTAAACTGTAGGTTCCACTACTCCAATCGTATTGATTGAGTTACCTAAATGGGAACAGTGAACGATATTATTGCATGGTCGTGACCCACAGAATAGACCCGCCATTCATATATGTATGTGTAGGTACACATAACTGGAGCTTCCGACTATGCGGGTCAATAAGAGCTATGATCCTCGGGAGGTTCGATGAATAGGCCTTCCAATTTTTCAATCGAAAATGTTATAAGAACAAAGTGATAGAAAAAAGGTCTTTAAAAATGATCCCAAAAACAAACAAACAAAAATCGTATAAGGAAAAGATTTCCATGAACAGTATGAACACGTTCATCGGCTAGCATCGGGAGAAAAGACATTTCAATCAACACCTTCGATACTTTATGCACACCTTTTGAACGCAATACTCGATGCGATGCACTTTATTTCCTAAATGCCTCACACGAAAAAACAGCAACAGCAACAGCACCAGTAACAATAACAATAAAAAAAAAATAAATAAAAATATTAAAATAAAAAGATAAAAAAAAATTAGGAGCAATAACAAAAGCAGAATGTTGTTCAGCTCAAAAGAAGTATTCATCGAAGAATGCCGAGTATCCAGCGAGTATCTCTTGATCGGAAATTGCACTTCACTTCCATTCACTTAACTTCATCCCATTCCGTTCCATTCCATTCCAATGCATTCCACTCCAGTGCACCACTTCACTTCACTCCACTGCAGCGCTCCAGCGTTGAAATACGCCGACGAAACAAACAAAACCGCAAGTTCAAAAATTGTTGCATTTCATTGCCCCAGCAGACGGCATTGTTCGAAAAATAATTTTTTTCTTTGCTTTTTTACGTTCAACTTTTTTTTGGTTTTTTGTTTTGTCTGAATTTCTTTGATGCTTTCATCAGGTCATTGTGGTTTTACTACTATTGTTAGAAGAAGATCGATCTTCTTCTCATTTCTCTCATCTGCAGCTTAAGAAGTTTGTTTCTCTCTCTCTTTCTCTCGCTCGCTATCTCTCTCTCTCTCTCTCCCTCTCTCGCTCTTTCTAAATTCAACAGAGATTTTATGGCTTTACGTTTATAAGTTTTGAACTCATTTTTATTTCTTGAACTCAATCAACAAAATTGAACTCTGAAACTTGAAGAAACCTGCGAATAGTCACAGGAACCAATTTTCTCTTGCATATCTTCGGGCGTTATGCTTTTAAGAAGCTTCGTTGTAAAGTATTCTGTAAAGTTTTCCCTTTTAAGATTGCGTTTTGAAATTCAAATTGTCAAAACGCCTCAGAATATGCAGCAAAAGTGAAGCAAATCGAGAAACTTTAAGCTTTAAAATACCTTTTCTGATTTTGTGAGTTGAAATTCCACATTCCCCTCCATATTTAACCCATTTCTTGTTCGTTGTTCTTTCCTTCTTATTCCCTTATGCTCCTTCTTCTCCTTCATCTCTTTCTTCTCCTTGTTCCTTTTTTTTTTTGCCTTTAATTCGTGGATTGTGTTGGTGCAGCAGCAGCCAAGCACTTCGTTCAACTTCCAGCCGAGCTGAAAACACAGAAACACATCAGACCCTCAGGCGCGTGTTTAAATATTCAATTAACCTTTTCATTGCAACAGAAACGCACGACTCACACACACGCGCACACATGTTTATTTCATTCTGTGATTCGTACAATGATCGCAATAGCCATCGCCGTGCCGTCAAAGTCGTCATCATAGCCAGTCCTACAAAGTCCCGTTGCATTCGCAACTCTTCTTCGTACAAAAGGATAATAATTGCCAACCCCGGGTTGCAGAGCAATCATTACATTTAATGTTATGATGAGTGTCCTTAACGGGCGACTTCCTTTCCTAGTGCTGTACGTTCCCGGTTTTCTGCTACAAAACATTTCGAATATAATTTTCACTTGACATTTGCTCTTAAATGCAATGTATGCACACACACACACACACACACACACACACAAATGCTCAGGTACGCGAAAACATTTCGAAACGAGACATTCAGCAAATATACATACATACATGCATACCTACAATCATGCGCACACACACGCAAAATTGCATAAATCTTATGACTAACTTTTCAATCCAGTTGAGAACTCAACAGGCAGGATTTCTGGAATTTCAAAAAATGCAAAAGCTTTGGAAACAAATTTTGACTTCGACATAGGGCCACATACATACATATCTTGACAATTATTAATCTTAACTCGAAGAAATTCGATGTCATCCCAGCTAGCTTTTTCTTTATGTGTCCTTATCAAGTTTTAGAATAGCAAAAGTTAAGTCCAGGTTAGACGATATGGCTGCGAACCAAATTTTGGCTGCTTTTTAGGAAATTTTTTTGTCCCAATCGCGTTCAAACTGCGTTATCACCTGCCATACGTATGGTTAAATATAATTTGGTTATGAGTGGTAGATTTTTTTTTGTTTCTGGCTCGATTGAGATAAAAAATTTATCAAAAATAGCCAAAGTTTGGTTCGCAGCCACATCGTCTCACCTAGACTTAAGACTTTACGAACTCTATAAGTTTTCAATAAATAAATGATAGTTTATAAAGGGCCCCCAAATTATGCCCATGCATGCTCTCAATATGTTCTTAACGGCCTCTATAAGACCACTATAAGAACATTTGAAGATGATGAAAAATTACAAAGGGTTTGACAAAAATATTTAGTCGAAAGATTGCAACAAAAATTGAAAATGAAAAAATTTAATTTTCTTATTTTTTGCGACTTCCTTTGGTCTGGTTTCATTTACCCACCTCTCTCTCTCTTGATCAGCTGACTGCAAATGAATAGGTCAGGTTTTTGAATTGTTCTTATGAAATAAAAGAATAACTTATTACTTATTAGCATTTGATAGCATCCTGCTTCCTCTTTGAGGACATCCGAGGAGTGAAGCTTTAGCAATATAAGAGCACGCGTTTCAATTTCATTGATCTTTATTCTTTATTTCCATGGATGTTTTTTATTTTATTTTACCTAATTCATTGATTCTGAACTGTTCTGTGCTGGGTTTGAACCTGGGAACCCTCGATTTCTAGTCATGTGCTCACCCATGACACCGTGTATAAAATTTAAATGCTTTATATTAAAAAAAAACGAAAAAGAAATTCAAAAAGCCTTAAACTATGCATGTATTTTTTTTGTAATCTTTTTCAAATCTATTGAATGTAAATGAAATATTGAATTTTTTGAACCAGTTTGAACAATTTTAAAAAATTTCGTTTAAATTGCTTTCTAATTAAATTCATTTTTCACCTTTTCTTTTCATCTTGGTTCTAATTGAGTTCTTGGCTCTAATTAATTCTACTGTTCAAAGAGCGCGCGCGGTTGGCTGGCTCCATTGTACTACCAGTAATTTGACTTTGTTCGTGGCTTCACTCTCTTCCTTCTTTTGAGCGTCTTTTGTTTTTCGTGATGTGTTGGTTTTTTCTCTCTCACAATTTCATTTGATTATTTTGAATCTTTTGTTGCTGCTTGTGTTCAATAACACCAACATTCACTCATTCGCCTGATGGCCTTTCCATAAAACGCGCGCCATGGCATCGCAGCAACGCCAGCAGTTTTCAATGAGACAAACGTTCGTACAATTCGAAGTGGCAGTTTTATTGGACTCGTTGCAACTTGCACAAAAGTCTCAAATTACTGCGTTTCACTTCGTTTCTATTTGTATTAAAGTAATTTTATTATAAGATGGAAGAAAAAAATTGTTTTGTCATTTTCCATTTTCATTAAACAATTCGCTGCACACATTCAGCGAACAGAAAACGAAAACAGCGAACGAAAACAGCGCACGATCTATCCGATTTCATAATTGTAATGTCGTTGGTCTTTAAGTGCGCCTTAGCACAACGTATCAAATCTCGCCTCGCGGTAGTTAACATTTCCAATTGGACTAAAATGACGCTTTTTACTTTTACAAAATTTTCATCTCCGACTTTTATAATCACTCCTATGCAATAGCTATCCTCATCATCATCATCATCATCATCATCATCGCCATTTTCGTCATCATAATGAGCAGCATAAAAGTTGTCAATGACACTTCGATCGACGATCAATGTTGCCAATCTTTTCATCCATGTGCATTTCAGGGGGTTTTCTGGTGTGAATGCATCAATTTTGTCTAGAGTTGACCTGCATAGTTATAAATCGATGTTGGATGATTAATTGAAGCAATAAATCGATTAAATCGATTTATTTTTCATTTTTTCCAAACCTATTTATAATGCCTATTTTTTGTTTTCTGAAGTTTATAAAATAACAGAGTAACAGTATTTTTAAAAATATTCCTTCGCGAATGGGATAAAAGTCGAAAAATAACAGTTGCCGTTCAACGCAACTACAAAGGGGAATTGCCAAAGAATCGAAGAGCAAGATTGACTTATGTTTAAGCAGTCAATCAATAATTGAGGTCTTTTACACTGTAGAAGTTGCAGATCGGAGGAGGAAGAAGAACCAGCAAGCCACCTCATGTGTCACTGCCCGAGTCTGGCCAGGAGAAAATCCAGGCTGCTCGACTCCTTCTTCTTCTCCTCCCTCACCGAGCTAACATCTGTTCGAATAAAAGACATGGCTCGCTTCATAAATGAGTCTAACTGGCTCCACCAAAGGTGTAACTAGGAAGGCATGCCTTCCCTCGTGGTATCACAACGGGCCCATATGCGGCCTAAGTGTGTCCCCTTAAAGGGGGCAGCCACCCTAACCTAACCTTACCTAACGCTAGTCAATTAATGATATTCAATTATAGTTCTGTTCACTTTTGGAGGTGCATTCAGAAGAATTGACCGTCAATTTCTGTATTTTTGCCATTTTTACATATCGTTTTGCTCATATTTTAAACATTTTCCAGAGTTTCCAAAAAAATTTAACATCGAAAGAAAAAAATCGATTTTATTAAAAATCGAAAAAAACATAATCGATTCTAAAAAAATCGATCGAGAGCCAAAAAAATCGATTAAATCGAAACTTTGAATGTTTTTTTTACAACCCTAATTTTGTCTCTTTGTGGGCGATTTTTTTTTTTATAAGTTTATAAAGTTGAAGACGGCCTCTGTGCCGTAGTTGGCTGAGATGCCGATTTACGATGTGACAGGCCCTGGGTTTGAGTCCCAGCTACCAAAAGTGGCTACCTTAACCCTTTCGACCCCAATGTTGCTTATAAGCAACATTCGAACGTTCTCATTCTTTCTGCAGTTACGACCAGGCATTCGAGTTGTAAAATATCGTTACTATTCGGTAAAAAGTAACGACTACTGTAGTCAGTATCAATAACGTCTCGTTACTGATGGAAGTATCTCGTTACTAGTACTTTTTTTTTGCTAACATGCCAGCTGATAGCTTCCGGAGTAATTAAGTACTCAAATAATGGGTCCGCAAAACAGTAGCGGTATTGACTATCCAGTGCATTTAGCCGTACATTTGAGCATGAGCTAAATATTTATGCTTTTTTGCTCTTTACACTAACAAAATGTACACGTATGCATATGCTCCGATTTTGCACAAATGCTCCGCCTAAACCTAGTGCAAAAATCAGTTTCGTGCATGTGCACAACTTTCCAGCTGTCTTAGGGATGGTGGGTAAATATCGATCTTTGACGATTATCGTTGTTCAAAGTTTAAACATCTTTGTTGTATTATAATGTTGAGAGTTACTACACTTTCGGAGTAAATGAACCATAAAATAAGCTTTTGGCAATATCTTAGTATTATCTCCGATTAAAACTGGCCATCGCTTTAAGGTTCTGAATGCTTGCAACATCGATAATTATAAAACAATGAGCATCCGTAATCCTGCTTGATAAAATATGCACCGTGTGCTTCGAAAGTACACTCACAGTTTCTTGCAAATGCAAAATAAAATTTGCAAATGCACATGCGCATGCACTGGATAGTGAATACCGCTAGTATTGTAGTAGAGTGAGTTGAGTTGATATTTGATTACTAACTACTGAATGAAGAGTCAAAGCGCATGAGGGAGTGATGCAGAATAATTTGTTGATTTAAATAAAGTGTGGTCGATTAATTGTCTAACTCAAATGCGTTATAAATTTTCAAAGATAATCCTTTTATTTCGAATTTATTTCTAATAGAGTGTAGACATGTAGAAAAAAGTTTAAATTTGTAATTTTGGAGAACGTAATGACTTTGGTTTTTGATTAAAAATGAATTTGATTACCAGGAATTTTTACAGACTTGAAGCGCAACTATAACAAAAAATGTTATTTTATTGGTTGTTCAAAATGTTCTGGGCCTTCTTCTGTTTGGAGATAATTTATTTCAGCACCTATAGAATTGATAAAAACAACTCAAAACTTCGCCTGGTTCAACAACTCACCATCACGATTCGTTACGAGTCAAAAATAATGGTATTAGACAGCAGGTTAAAATTCGGGGCTCAAAGGGTTAATGGTAGTAGCCACATTACCCTAACCTAACCCTTATAAAGTTGAACCATTTAAAATTTTTTTAGATATATGTTTTAATTTCTATCTGAAGGCTGTAAAAAAAAATCCTGTTTTTGTTTCATATATTTTTTAGTTCAAGTTGATAAAAAGAATGTACATATGTATATTAGGGGTAGTAAAAAGAAATCCATTATTTTTCCAATAGATGGCTTATTTATCTGCATCTCGCGTTGTATAAGTCCGATCGTGTTCCGCTAGGGGCATTAGAAAGATGACAGTTCCTACTAAAAAAGCTTTTTTGACACTTTTTTGATTGATTGATTCAGTTTTGTTTGAGAGCTTGTCAAAGATGGACATCAGCAAAGAGAAAATATCGCTACATTTTACAGTTTTTCTTCGATAAGGGAGAAAACGCAAGCCAGGCGGCTGAAAAGAATAGCGTAATGGACCTGATACTGTAACAGCCAATTATGTGCAATTTTGGTTTCGTCGATTCCGTTCCGGTAACTTCGATGTCAAGATGCACCACGCACTGGAAGGCCAATTGTCGAAAATGTCGATAAAATCATGGAAATTATCGAGTCCGACCGTCATGTTAGCACTGTTTCGATTGCAAAAGAGCTAAAGATTGCATAAAAAACCGTTGGAACCATTTGAATAAGGCTGGATACACAAAGAAGCTCGATGTATGGGTGCCACACGAGTTAACGCAAAAAAACCTCATAGACGAATTTCCATCTGCGAATCGCTGCTGAACCGCAACAAAATCGACCCATTTCTGAAGCGGTTGGTGACTGGTGATGAAAAGTGGGTCACTTACGACAACGTCAAGCGAAAACGGTCGTGGTCGAAACACGGTGAACCGGCGGAAACGGTGGCCAAGCCAGGATTGACGGCCAGGAAGGTTTTGCTGTGTGTTTGGTGGGATTGGCAGGGAATTATCTACTATGAGCTGCTCCCATACGGCAAAACTCTTAACTCGGAACTCTACTGTCAACAATTGGACCGTCTGAAGGAAGCAATCGCCCATAAGCGGCCAGCTTTGGCCAATAGGAGAGGAATTGTGTTCCATCAGGACAACGCCAGGCCACACACATCGATAGTGACTCGCCAGAAGCTCCGGAGTTTGGTTGGGAGGTTCTTCTGCATCCACCTTATAGTCCGGACCTGGCATAAGTGATTACATCTATTCCTGTCCATGGCGAACAATTTTGCTGGTGAAACATTCGCTTCAGTGAGTAAAAAGAAATCCATATTTTTCCAATAATGGCGTTATTTCTTTTTTTTTATTAAAAATTTTAAAATCTAGGGAAAAAAAATCTAAAAGATCAAAAATTTTAAAATGTTTATGAAGAAACACCCCGCGAAACGCTTTCCCCATAAAAGTAAGCCAAGTAGAGCTCCGAGGCCGCACCCTAAGGGGCCCACACTCAATATATTTTTTGGTAATCATTTTTTCTTTTTTTTTAATTTCTTCAAAAAAATTAAAGAAAAAAATTTTAAAAAAAAAAATTAAAAAACAAAAAATAAAATTATTTTTTTACCATTTTTGGTTTTTTTTTTATTAATAGCCTGCTGATGTGACAGGCAGCCCTGGTTTGAGCAACATTCGAACGTCTCATTCTTTCTGCAGTTACGACCAGGCATTGAGTTGTAAAATATCGTTACTATTCGGTAAAAAGTAACGACTACGTAGTCAGTATCAATAACGTCTCGTTACTGATGGAGTATCTCGTTACTAGTACTTTTTTTGCTAATGCAGCTGATAGCTTCCGGAGTAATTAAGTACTCATAATGGGTCCGCAAAACAGTAGCGGTATTGACTATCCAGTGCATTTGCCGTAATTTGAGCATGAGCTAAATATTTATGCTTTTTTGCTCTTACACTAACAAATGTACACGTATGCATATGCTCCGATTTTGCACAAATGCTCCGCCTACCTAGTGCAAATCAGTTTCGTGCATGTGCACAACTTTCCATGTCTAGAGTACCTTTGGTATGTGTTCAAAGTTTAAACATCTTTGTTGTATTATAATGTTGAGAGTTACTACACTTTCGGAGTAAATGAACATAAAAAGCTTTTGGCAATATCTTAGTATTATCTCCGATTAAAACTGGCCATCGCTTAGGTTCTGAATGCTTGCAACATCGATAATTATAAAAAAATGAGCATCCGTATCCTGCTTGATAAAATATGCACCGTGTGCTTCGAAAGTACACTCAGTTTCTTGCAAATGCAAAATAAAATTTGCAAATGCACATGCGCATCTGCATCTCGCGTTGTATAAGTCGATCGTGTTACCGCTAGGGCATTAAGTGACAGTTCTACTAAGAGTTTTGACACTTTTTTGATTGATTGATTCATTTTGATTTGAGAGCTTGTCAAAGATGGACATCAGCAAAGAGAAAATTCGCTACATTACAGTTTTCTTCGATAAGGGAGAAAACGCATGCAGGCGGCTGAAAATAGAAAGGTTTGACTGATACTGTAACAGCAATATGTGCAATTTTGGTTTCGATTAATTCGTCCGGTAACTTCGATGTCAAGATGCACACGCATGGATAGCAATTGTTCGAAATGTCGATAAATCATGGAAATTATCGAGTTCCGACCGTCATTTAGCATTTTCATTGCAAAAGAGCTAAAGACATGCAGAAAAAACGTTTGGAACCATTTGATAATGTTGGAGACACAAAGTAAGCTCGACTGTATGGGTGCCACACGAGTTAACGCATTAAAACCTCATAGACGAATTTCCATCTGAATCGCTAACGCAACAACGACCCATTTCTGAAGCTGGTGACTGGTGATAAAGTGCGTCATTACGACTAACGTCAAGCGAAAATGTTCGAAACACGGTGAACGGCGGACGTTGGCCAAGAATGGATTACTGGCCGGAAGGTTTTGCTGTCTGTTTGGTGAGGATTGCAGGGATATTATCTACTATGCAGCTGCTCCCATACGGCAAACTCTGACTCGGAAACAACTGTCAAAACTTCGACCTGGTTGAAGAGCAACTCGACCATAAGCGATTCAGCTTACGAGTCAATAGGAGAGAATTGTGTTCCATTAGGACAACGCCAGGCCACAACATTCGATAGTGACTGCCAGAAGCTCCGGGTTATGGTTGAGGTTCTTCTGCATCCACTTATAGTCCGGACCTGGCACTAACCTATTACATCTTCTGTCCATGCGAACAATTTTGCTGGTGAACATTCGCTTCAAGAAAGCTTGAAATTCGTGTCTCAGATATATGTTTGCTAATAGAACGAGGGCTTCTATGAGAAGGCTATGAAATTACTTAAAATGGCAACAAGTTATCGAACAAAACGCGCATATTTGACTAAATCGTCATTCTAATATCTTAAATATTAGCCCTCAAGTTGATGCAAAAAGAATGATTTCTTTTTACTACATAATATGTACATAAGTCATTAGGGGACGTAAAAGTAGCTATTCATGTTGTCTGAACTCCAAAAAAAATCATTAGGCTTTCGCTATCGTCCCCTAATTAATTAATTTCATTGGCGGACTAGAAAAAATTTCGAGAATCTTGTACTATTTTTTTTTTTTTTTTTTTTTTTTGGTAAAAATCGAAAAACAAAGGTATTCAAAACTAAGCGACTCTGGTGGGGACGATAGCTATTACAGTCGACTCTCGTTAATTCGAAACTCGAGGGACTTTTAATATATTGCGAATTATCGTAGGTTTGAATTAACCAGAGTCGACTGTATTAAGTAGGAGAATGTATATTAATTTCAGAGCAATCGGTTGAAAAGTTATGTTTGTAGGACATTGATTGTTTTAGAAAATGATGTTTCGAGAAAAACGCGTTTATAGCTTCAAATGCAGAAGAAATCGCTAAGGACGCATCGGCGATTATGAGCTGTAAGGAACTTCTGTCTGTGTTTTTTTTTTTTTTTGTTTCTTTTTCACAGCATAATCTAAATAGGCTTTACTATAGAAAAATGAAAAAGAAATCGATTTTTAAAAGTGGTGAATACCACAATAACCCCCTCAATGGAAGAAACCGCTAGAAATAGCTACAGTCAATGCATCGATTTCATGAAGTTTGTAGCTGTGTTCGTTGTGTACCTACTTTTGATATGTTTCCCAGGCTTCACCTTAAACATTGAGTTTTCTCGAGAGCTGTCATTGTTCCTCAAAATGGATATTAAAATAGTTATGAGCACAATTCTTGACGACCTAAATCAATATAATGCTATATAAATATACATATAATATAATATAAATATAAAATATACATATATGTACATATATAAATATATGCATATATATGGGGATGTATATTTGTACCTATCATCATCACAGGTATCCACTCTAACTTTCTCCAATCTGTCAGCCATTTTTTGTTTTTTTTTTTAAATATTTTTTATGCTTGGTTTTCACTGTGATTTCCCTCGATTGCTCGGTTCGTGCAACTTTCGCCCTCTCGAGAGTTCCTTTCAAGTTGTGGTCCCGTTCGGCTTTATTTGATTTTGTTTCGTTTGTCGCTTTTAATTTCATTAATTGTGCATTGAATTAATTCTAAACGAATGGCTCTCCCACTGACGGCACAGACGCAAACACACACACACTCACACTCACACTCACACTCTCACACTCTCACACAAACCCATCGAAGACGAAGGCACCATATTGTCATATTGCCGTATTGAGTGCTGCTGGTTGTTGGCCATTGCTCATGAATTCGAATTGTTCGTCTCAGAAGTCTAACGAAGCAGACTGTTAAGATTCGTCCCCCACCCCCTTTTTAAAGTCAATTATAAATAAAATTTTTTAACAGTCTCCAGTTAAAAAAAAAATCAAGCAGCAATTTTAACTAATTTCGTAAAAAGCGAAGCACGGCATTCACGTTCGAATCGTAATTTCTATTGAATTTTGCGCAATAGTTTTCCATCCTTTGGTTTTCAAAATATACTTTGAATTGAACAAGCGCCTTATCAAATTATTAAAGCATACTTCAGGGGAGGTAGCGGTAGGGGTTTTTTGCTTTATTATTTTTCTTTCTTTAAGCTTCTTGAGCTGTCTGCCCTTTTTTCGTTTGAATGATTTTGCTCGATTATCTCCACCGCCATCACCATCACCATCATCATTTTCAATTTTCTCATTTCATTCGAGAGGATTTTTTATTCTACGCCCGGTTTAAGTTATCTGAAGTTATGTTTTGCTTCATTATAACTGCTATATTTTTTTTTTTTTTTTTGTTCTATAGCCTATAGCTGCGGCGATAACGTTATCATAAGATTATTTGTATTCAATCGATAAGAGGAAGCACATACAAATAATGATATGATGATCAATCCTCTCTCGTCCCTCGCCATTGTCCAGTTGAGGGGCATAGCACTTGAATAAAATAGGAAATGCCTTTCCGAATGAAGATATTCGATTTGCGAAAATTGTTTTCATTAAAACTATTCAAGGTTAATCTTTGATAAAATTCACTTAACCCCTTTTTTCTGCAGATAATACGAAATTTCGATTGTTTTTGTTATTGTTCAGAATTTGTAGGAGCCCATCTTAAATGGGTTAATTGTAGGAAGTTGAACAAAAAAAATTCAGTGCTTAGGACTGAGAGACATAACAGCCGGAAGCTTCACTTGAAAGCCTTAAAGTATGTGGAGTTTTTTGTTGTACTTGTTAAGACTTTTCCTCCCAATTCTGGTCCTTTTGGTTTTGGCTGAGAACTGCTTTTGGTTCTTAATTGCACAGCCCTATTTTATCCGCTTGTCTATGAGATATACATATATGATAGATATATGAACATATATATTTCAGTTGACAAAAATTCTGATTGTGTCAGTTTTCGGATTGTAGCACATTTGATTTTGTTGTTCTCATTGCTCGCAATTGTCTCACAATATTTTGTTTTTTCCCCAAATCCTTTCGCAGGATAAAAACTGAAATATTTTCGCAAAATATGTGGTTCAAAGTTGCTCCCAAATAAGCTAAACTAACAAGCATTCTCTCCTTTGATGTCATATCCTTTGCATTGTTAAGATAAAAATCCTTTTCATTCTTTCTCCCATCTCTCGATGAATGCCAAGGATGATAACTATTTGTCGTAGCCAGAGATATGTATGAGCCGCATCGCTCAGTTGGTCACGGTCATTGCCAAAAGATTTTGTGTGCTCGTTTTCTCTCCTTTTCTACTCGTGTTCGTACTGCATCTTCGTCTAATAAAAACAAAGAATAAAATATTTAAAAAAAAAATACAATAAACACGTTGACAAAATGAACTTGAAAGGTGCGCTTTCTATAAAATGGTAAAAAATCCAAAGCTACTATACAAGGTTCATAATCATAAGGAAGTAAATAACAATGGAAGAAGATGCAAAAAAAAAAAAAAAAAAAAAAAAAAAACCAGAACAAACGAAGCAAATAAGCAGAATAAGTCATTGAAATAACAGAATGGATAGCGAGAGGAGGAGCTGGAAGCATAATAAGCGTCACTCCATCGTTTTTATTTGACCCAGAATAATACTTAAAGGCCAGTCCTACTCGCATTCCCCAATCCACGACAATAGAAAAGAGAACGGGGGGTGGCGGGGGCGGCGAAGGGGCGGCGAAGGGGCGGCGAATCGAAGACCAGAGTAACATTGAAAATTGTCTGTGACCGACCAATGATCGAACTGCTGCTTAAGGGGGGAAGAGATTTTCTCATAATGCTCGTAGTAAGGACATTTCGTTGTTGTTGCTTTTATTATTGCTGCTGTTGTGATATTGTTGTGCTGTTGTAAACATTCTTTTCGGAAGGCATAAGCTTGTGTTGACATGTAAGCATTTCCCCATTTATTGGCGCCACAAGTAGCTGTTGCCATAAGTAGCTGCCGCATCTTCGCATTTCGTTCTTACAATTTGGACACAATTCTTTTGTGTCCTTTTGTTTCTTTCATACGAGCTTGCTTCTGACGTCTCTCGACTTACATGCGTGCATACACACATACATACATACAATATATCGTTCGTTCGAGAGCTACAATTCTCGGTTTCAACTCACCTTTGAGAATTTCGAACACACTCATTTTAAGGGATTATTCGAAGGACGATTTCATGAAAGGATTTTTGCATAATCGAAATTGAATAGGGAATTTTCTAGAAATTTTCCCCTCTTCTCTTTGCTTCTCTTGGATTTGCTGCCATATTTGCATTCGCATATTTGAAAATTGAAATAGTACATTGTAAGGACTTTATTGCGTTTTCAATGAAAGGCAGGAGAAAGGAGAGAACGGGAAAGGTAGAAGAAAGAACCTCCTCAATCCCGGACCCCTTATAGAAGCTTTGGTTCGGCAATCTCCCTTCTCGGTCCTTTCGACATGGGTGGGGATATTTATGATCAAAGAAAATCAAGGGCATTGTAGGCGGCAGTGCTCTTAGTATTTCGGAATCGCCGTTTTCTATAAAAAGACGTCTTTTCAAAGCAGTCTTGCCAGATATGGCATAAAACAAGGAAAATTTCTAGTCTTTTGCGGAGATTTAGAGGAGAAAACTTTTAAAATGTTGGGGAAGGATGCCCTTTTTCCTTGTTTGCATCATTTAGGGGACCTAAAATTACACTCAGGGGACCTGTGGTGTTCTTTGGAGACATTCAGGGAATACAGATAAAAACAAAAAAACTGGCAACACCGTTTCAAAGCTATTATGCTCATATCGCACCTTTGCTCCTAAAGCAGGCAGAATTCAAAAAAAAAATTTCATCAATTTCTTTATGTCGAACTCATTTTTCTGCAAGAAACCCACCCAATACCTAGAAAATTAACGCTTATATTAACTGATACAGTAGTCGATTTAGAATAATATAAATATAGGAGAAAAATATTTTTTAAAAGTTTTAAAAGATATTGAGGGTGGTAGTTACCAGCCCCGGTTTAAGTAAATTCTTAGTCTCGCTTAAATTTTCGTAGTTACCAAATCAATCAAACATGGTTTATTACCCCATCGAAGCAGTTATAAATTGTAAGAATGAAAATGTTTGAAAACTCGAAGAGACCAGAGAGCAGAGAAAGCTAAACAAATAACATAAAGGTGTTTAAAAAAAAATATAAAAGACAAAAATACTGACAAGTGAAAAAAAAAATGTTTTTGACGAATATGGAAGAAAATGCAAATCTAGCCGTCTTTTTACATTCAATAATTTTTTTTTTTTGAAGCTATAAGTGAAATTATGCGCTCTTTTTCTTCCTTTTTAAAGTTGAGTCGTTCTTGCTCGGCCATGGTCCTATTCACAGTTTTTTTTTTTTGTTCAATTTTTAAAGTTTTTCCATCGGCCTGCTAGTTTGAAAGAGTTTTCGAAAATAGCAAAATGTTTTTAGACTTAAATTTAAAAATGTGGCAGCACCTTTTCGAATATCGAATTCTTTAAGACCGGTTTAAATTGACTTGAACTGCCACTTTTACTTCAAAGCATTAAGATTCAGCCTTAGCTTAAACTTCTTTGTAACTACCACCCTGAATGATTGTTCAAGAAATTCGGAAATTTTGAGTTGAGCCGATTTAGTAGAAAGGGTGCGGTATGTATGTTTGTCGAATTTCCATTAAACTCAATTATTTCGAAACGCACCCCGATTCATAAGAGACGCAATTCCGAAGTATCCCATGCTTGAACATTCATAGTAAGCTCTTTCTAATCAGTAGCTAAGGAATTTCTTTTATCACTTATCGATAAATCGACTTTCCGCTCAGCTCTACATAATCGGGCTATGAATGCCAATGAACTCGAAGGATTGGTATTTTATAGGAATTTTTTTTTCTGTGTAGTCTATTTCCAATGTATACTAAATAAAATTATATTAAGATTTAATAGTTTTGCTTCTTTTTTTTTTGCTTTTTTCCATAAAATTTTAAAATGAATGCGCGAAGTGACAATAAAAATTAAGAAATACAAAACTACGAAATCATAAAAGAGTCACACAAAATGGACAAAATATTTTTATAGTAGCTTTTATTTAGAAATATTTATGTACAAACCCACATACATACATACAACCAACTAAAAATATGAGAAATTATTTCAACTTATTCCGCTTGCCAAGACCTTCCATAAATTTCTCTCTTTATTTATCTATTTATCTATTTATTATTATTAATATTTTTTTTTTTCGAAATAATTTAATATACTTACATACGTATCGCCCAATCGAATTTTTACAATCGTCGGTCGCAACCGAATGATGATTCCGGACGACCTGGCGCCATCGCCTGTCACATTTATAAGCCTTCCTAATCGACTTACGGTCGAAGGAGGAACGATGATAATGATGATGGCCAACAGTTGCCAATGACATGTGGCATTCAACACCACCGCCATGGAGCAATTTCAGTAGCGGGGCATGTCTTAAAGAGGAGGACATCACAGCAGTGATTTTACAATTTTCCCTTAATTGGAAATTCCGATAATTGCGTTTTAAATCAATTCGATTTCGAATTCCGAAGAATGCGAATAGCGAAAAAAAAAATCCGCATTTTCTTCTTCTTAAGTTAAAAGAAGACTCCAAGACGATGCCTCGTGACATGGGAACATGAGCACGAAATTTGCTCAATCGATTTTCATTTGTCCGTGCCTCCGTGCGTCCTTCTGGCATCGTTGTGATCGCGTCGTTAATGACAGCGAAAACATTTAACTTTGCTGTAAATTTATGAAAAGTATTCATGTCAAGGTGCTCTATTCACAAAGAGGCTGCTTAGCTTTTCAGCCGCATTATGATCATAATTAAGTGGAATTTTCATCTGTTTCGATTTCGGAGCATTTTGCAGTTTTTTTTTTTTTTCTGTTGGTTTTATTAATTCCGCCATATGGAAGTCGTCAATGCTCTATGGAAATGTGTTGTAAGAGTTCAAAAAAAAAAAAAAAAATTAAAAATAATAATAAATAAGCATATAAAATAGTCGAGGAGAGGATAAATTCTTCTCCGTTACATTTACCACAACTTAAGGTCTGCCTTAATTCTCCTTATTAGGCAATTTCGACGAGAAATCGTTCTAAAATTCATTGTCATTGAAATGAAATCCACATACCTTCGTCTTAAATATTGTATAATTCTCACTTGCTTTATAAGACTAACAGTGCTGTTCAAAAACAATTCGTAAAGTGCTTTATAAACCCGATTTAGTCTAAAAGTATTATAAACTTATAAAGGGTAAAATAAGAGCGATCACCCATGAACGTTTTATATGAACTTTTGAACTACGTATAAAACGAAAAGTTACTTTTTATCCGACATTTAGACGTCAAAATATTCAAAGAGCATAGCGTAGTAGATAGGGTGTACGCCTAGCAACCCGTAGGACTCAAGCAATGATTGAAAAAGGAATATCCTTTTTTTTTCTAATGAAAACAAACGATGGACTTTATTGACAACAAACGAAAATTCTACACGAAGTTCAGTTGTGTGGCCACACTCCTGCATGATATAAAATTGGTACGTTGAGCAAGACATTGTTGCCCCCATCGTCTCACTGGGTACACACTGAGTGTGGTAGACGAATGCTTCACAATAAGCAGTTCCATTAAATAACGAATCCTTTTAATCGTATAAGAGAATCCATTCTCAGATTAGAGCACTATAAATTTCAATACTTCATATTTAAAGCCTTTATAAATCTGTTATCCTTATCCTTGTAGTGCGTTTATGAATAAAATTTTATGCTGTCATCCTTATAAAACCTTCATAAATCTATTACGAGAATCAAGAATCTCTCCGCCTTCATCATTTTGGCATATTATCCGATTGATGGTCCAAGGTTGACAGACCAAGCAATTGGCTGTGACTGTAAGATAAAATCCCATCGCATCAAGAATATGCCCAAAAGCAGACTTCGTTTCTAAACAGGAATTCTTTCAGGAGAAAGAGAAAAAGAACAACACGAAGAATGGAAACTTCAAATATTTCTCTCTGGAGAAGGAAGAACAATAATCGATGGTCGGTCCTCTCATTCAAATGATTATCTCCTCAATGTGAGGCTGACGACTGGATGGCTGACCAAGGGACGTACCTACTTAAGAGCTTACCCGTTTACATCATAAAACGGGACCCCCCGTTGTACCTTCTATACTGACTGAAAAGCGCATCACAGGTATCCTGTCCATATTCCCGCTCCCGAATTTATTACGGCCCGAGGCAAGAGTGTGTGGCTCAATTTTCTTGGATTTTTTTTTTAATTTGCTTTGGTATAAACAAACGAAATCCGATTCAGATCAAGTGAAAAAAGTATTAATGGTGATTATTTAAAAGGCCTAAAATTGCGGGAAAAATATTTTAAAGAAGAAGAAGAAGAATGTCCACACATCACGGTTGGAACTTATATGTATATCGACGCCTACACCATACACCAGACATAAATTGAATTTTCTTTGCTTTCTCTGACACAGCATGACATGTGATGTCGTCGTTGTTGTTGTTGTTGTTGTTGTTTTTTGGCGGTTCGGTTTTCCTTTTAGTTTTTGCCATTAGCTCATTGCGATCTTTAAATTCGCCTCGTATAACCCAGTCATCACCGATTCGTCTCTGGAATAGAAATGCTCGGCACTTGTAATCGCTTGCAACTTGACACACCTTTGCGCTCTCCCTATATTTGTTGTATGTTGTTGTTGTTGTTGTTCATATTTTTTTTTATTTTCCGTTTTTAGACGATACAGAAATGCGCAGTCGGTCCGATGAATTTATGTTCCCTCTTGTCTCAATTGCCGAATCGTCCAACATTTCGGTACATTTTGGCTATCTGCGATTAATTTTATTCAAACGATTGATGTGCAAAAAAAAGCTTTTTAGCGCAATTGTGAATGTTTTTTTGGACATTAAATTTTCGAATTAAAAAAGAATTCTTCTTATTTTTTTTGTTTTTTTTTTTCATCTTATTTAGCAATTAGCGATGAGTTTACTGAATTTTATTCAAATTGGAAATTCTTTTGGATACATAAACACAAGGTCACTAGATTAAATGCTGCCATAGTTCGTGGGCGAGGAGGTGTGTGGGGCAGCTTTCATAACTGAAAAGAATTTTTTTCTTTGATCTCAAAAAAATATTTTGAAAGTTCATTGACAATGGTCACGGCTTTTACATCACAATTAAGGTCTATGACAATGAGACCAATATTTGTTGTTGCAAAATGTCGGAATAAAATGGCCGACAATATTTCAAGAAAAATAAAACTGTATTTATTAAATGGTTGGTAGGTTGAAGTGGCTGCCACTTAGGCCGTTAATCGGCCCATTGTGATACCAAGGAGGTTTTCTTGTGTTTGTGTGAGTGTATGTCTTTTTATGTAGTGTGTCCCTAACATGCGATTTTTGAAAAACCAGTGCTAGGCTTGGAACATTACACTCCATTTCGCCTGTATTTATTAAATATTATTTAATAATTCAAACGATCTATTCGCCTTCTTGAATGAACATTGTTACCTCTAATATTGGTCTCAGTGTGGATAAAATACATTTTGGCGATCGGTGTCAAGATTTTCTTTTGTGTTCCATGAAATAGGTAAATAATCTTCTCCTTCTCTTTCTACCTCTTTCTCTTCTTTTTCCGTGCCCTTCCACTCCTTCCTCTCTTTCCCCTTCTTCTCCTTCCCCTTCTTCTCCTTCTGCGCCTTGTTCTCCTACCCTTCCTCTCCCTATCCCTCTTCTCCTACCTCTCCTTCTTCTCCTTCTTCTCCTTCTTCTCCTTCTTCTCCTTCTTCTCCTTCTTCTCCTTCTTCTCCTTCTTCTCCTTCTTCTCCTTCTTCTCCTTCTTCTCCTTCTTCTCCTTCTTCTCCTTCTTCTCCTTCTTCTCCTTCTTCTCCTTCTTTCTTCTTCTCCTTCTTCTCCTTCTTCTCCTTCTTCTCCTTCTTCTCCTTCTTCTCCTTCTTCTCTTCTCTCTTCTTCTCCTTCTTCTCCTTCTTCTCCTTCTTCTCCTTCTTCTCCTTCTTCTCCTTCTTCTCCTTCTTCTCCTTCTTCCTTCTTCTCTTCTTCTCTTCTTCTCCTTCTTCTCCTTCTTCTCCTTCTTCTCCTTCTTCTCCTTCTTCTCCTTCTTCTCCTTCTTCTCCTTCATTCTCCTTATTCTCCTTCTTTCTCTCTTTTCTCCTTTTCTCTTACCTTTCTCCTTATTCTCCTTTTCTCCTTCTTCTCCTTTTCTCCTTTTCTCCTTCTCTCTCCTTCTTCTCTCTTCTTCTCCTTCTTCTCCTTCTTCTCCTTCTTCTCCTTATTCTCCTTATTCTCCTTATTCTCCTTATTCTCCTTATTCTCCTTATTCTCCTTATTCTCCTTATTCTCCTTATTCTCCTTATTCTCCTTATTCTCCTTATTCTCCTTATTCTCCTTATTCTCCTTATTCTCCTTATTCTGCTTATTCTCCTTCTTCTTATTCTCCTTTTTTTCTGCATAAATTCCTGTTTCGAAACGAGGTCTGCTTTTGGGCGTGTCTTGGTGCGATAGGACTTTTTCTTACAATCACAACTCTTGTTTCTTTTTTTTTTTTTTTTTTTTTTGCATATGAGATAGTGGGATCTTAAATTAAATGCCGATTTTGAGGAGCTATTATTGCTCTCCATATCGTATGCGAGACGCCTCTTAATGGTTTTTCCAAGGAAAATGAATTCTGATTCAACTTTATTTATTTATTTGGTTTGGTCAATGAAATGAATTTCTTACAGACCACGCATTCGATTTCTTAAATTTAACTACAATTATAAAATATAAAATAGTTATTTAATATTTGTTTAAGCTTATCTTTGGAATAAGTGAAATCAATATTGCAGTTCACGGATACCAAGTTGAACAAATAAAAAAATGCATTATTCCTTAGATTGATCCTAGGGACATTGAAATTTAATAATTTTAACAGGGATGGGGAGTCTATCCTTCCTCCAACTATATCAGATATAAAAAGCAAGCAGCTAATTTTTCTCCGAGTTTCTAAGATTTTCAAACCAATAAGCTAACAACGAGCTTCATAAGAAGGATAATGGGCATGAAAATTGAAACTACGTAAAGCCAACCGTAAAAATGATTTTTGAACACGCTCGATTCGATATACATATATATTTAGCATAGTACGGACTCCAAATCACAGAAGCATATTCTAGCTTAGAGCGTACCGTTTAAGTGTAAAGAGCTTTGAAAGTATAGGGATTATTGTAATAAACACTATTTCGACGAATAAATGCAAGTGTTGAATACGATTTAGCAAGAATAAACGATATGTGGTCATAAAAATATATTATACACTTACTATTTCCGTGATACTCAAAGAAAAAAGCACCCGAAAATTGGGAAACGGAAAATGCAAAATGATATTTCATCAAGCTCAATAGAATTTTATTGCACTCAAAAGTATGCTATAAAGCCAAGTGTCGACTATAGAGTTTTTGAGGTAGAGAGTAGAGTGTAGTGTGTAGAGACTCTACGTTTGTTGTATACACTGTAGACCGTTTCTACAATTCCACAGCTCTACGTAGAGCTGCCGTAGACATATTTAGAGTAGAGCTCTACTTTGTGCTCTACAGCCTGTATACACTGCAGAAGAATTTTTCTCTACTATAGAATCGTGTAGTAAAGCATAATCGTATAGCTCGGCTATAAATTTCGAGATTTTCAAAAATTTCTAAAATTAAAAGAAAATTTTTCAAATTCATTCCGTTAAAATGAGTCGTCGCCAAAAGCAAGTTTCTGCTGCCCTTGTTCTTTTGACCCAAGAAAAACTAGGAACTAAAAGAAAATGTTGGGAGCGTGACTCGATCGCTTAAGCTTTGGCTGAAAAAAAGTTGAGACATCGCTATAAATATGGTCATTTTTATTTGATTTTATTTTGACCATGACCACAATTCGCGAAATTCGCAAAAATTTCACTTTCACTATTTTGAATTGAGTATTTCGCAGCTGGACAAAATGTCCTCTAACGGTAAAAATTTTATCAAGACCACCATCCGCGAAATTCGCAAAAATTTAATTTTTACTATTTTGAATTGAGTCTTTTACAGCTAGATATAATACCCTCCAACGGTTAAAACTTGACCATGACCATCATTTGCGAAATTTGCAAAAAATTGATTTTCACTATTTTAAATTGAGTGTTTCGCAGCTAGATATAATGTCCTCTAATGTTTAAAATTTGACCATGACCACCATTCGCGAAAATGTTGTGCTTAATAATAATTTCGAGTTAGAGAAGCTAAATCGAGGAACAGATAAGGTATAACTAGATATCCAAGCTAGAACAATGAAAACTATAGGAATTTTTGTTAGGGTAATGTTTTAAAATATTTTAAGCAGAGGAAAAGGTTGCACACATATCGGCTAAGCCGATGTAAACTTCTTTACTTGAAATGGTTGAACCTCTCATTAGATGTATTCCATAAATCGCTGTGCGTTGCGTATAAGCCAATCAATTGACAAGTTTTTTCTTTTGTCCACAGCTTGGAGTCACATTTTCCTGGAGCTTTTTTTTGAGGTTGTGCCATTTTTCCACAAAATAGCAATTCAAACACATTTGTGTTGAACAAAAAGGGAGCGCTTTAAATCGAAGTAGTTTCGATTTGAATTTCAAATTCCTATCTCTACTTAAGATTTAAAAAAAACTATCAAACATGTTTGATAGAGTGTAGAGCAGATATATCTCTCTACCCGCTACATGAAAATATGTATACACTATAGATTTTTGTATCCAACAATTATCTCAAGTAGAGTTTGTAGAGAGCTTGTGTAGTGCGCTCTACAGGGTGTATACACTTGTCTACGTATCTACACGAGAGTTTTTTCTCTATCTCTACGTAAATAAATCTATAGTCGACACTTGGCTTAAAAGCGAAAGAAACAAATTCGAAGAGTGTTCCCCTCAATGGAAAATTCCAGGAAAGACCTACCACAGCAATTATTTTCCACACTCGCTGAACATTTTTTTTTTTTACCATTTCCCGACCACACTTAGGAAATTGTGCGGCAAATGGCAAAGCTTTCCGTCCATTAAAAATTCTTCAGTTCAAACGGACGGAATTCCGTCAAGTCGATGCCATTTAATGGCAATTTTTGAAAAGAATAAATTTTCACGGTTTTCAGATTGAAATTTCACATCAAAATTTCGTTTATTTTATCATCATCATCATCATACCTGCCGAAGAAAGTCCACACACTTATTTATAATAAAGCAAAAAACAAAAAATGCCTGCGCCTTCCTCAGAAACCAAACATTTCGCCCACCATTTTCCTCATCCGCTGCTCATCATATCTGCTTGAATCGCCTGAATCTCGAACGCGTATGGGGAAGTCTGTGAAAAGCGGAAGCGACCGTGCGAAAATGTTTATTTGCTCCATCTCTTTCGCTCGATTTTAATATTTTGAAATTTTATTTTTAAAACATGTGACCTAAATTTGTATGCACCAATTTCGGAGAGGGTCATTCGGAGCAGTCTAACGGAGCAGGGAAGAACGTTTCGGGGGGGGGAGAAAAAATGATAGAAATTCTTTTTTCAGTCATTCAGTGCATTCGATTCGATTTGTCATTTTAGTGAATTTTGTTTTGTTAAATTCTTGTTATTGGAACCGATAAAAATATGTAGACGCAATTTGTTTTTATAATTAAAACAATTGAAAAAGAAATCAAATTTTGCTTTCCCTTCAAGTGACAAATTTCAATTTTTGAAATATCAATATTCAAGGTTTTGTTTGTTGTTGCTGCGACTCTGCCGAAGGCTCTGAGGCGGCAGCCTTCAGCTTGATTCAGGTTTTTTTGCGCTACACATTAAAGAAGGAACACGGAATCCATCGATCGAAATTATCCCTTTCAATAGTTACTTATTTAGTTTCTTATGTCATCTTGTCGTCACCTTGTCGTCATCTGACCTGACCAATCAAATTTTCCAAATAATCGCCGCCTTGAATTGCTCGCAGATGTTTTTAATGACAATTATTTTTCATTTTGTACAAATCGTTCTGGTGAAAATCAATGACAAATTTCCGATTCAATCCGATTTCTATTGAATTCCGGCTGCCCAATTTCGCTTCTTTCTCCTCACAATCCCATAAGGAGAAGTTTTAAAAGGAAAATGAACAAAAATAAACCAAATCAAATAGATAAAAAAAAATTATAAAAAAAGCAACATATTTTTGCGAAATATTCAAATTTATATCTCTGGTCTTGAATTGGAAATTTCATTCACGGAATAAAGGTTGAGATTCTTTGTGCTTCAACAAAATATAATTATACCCGGCACATTCTGTGCGTACGTGTGAAACACCTAGATTCACTCAAGATAGACCGAAAACTGTACAGAGATAATCAGCGTCCACACGAGATTCGATTTAGTCTATAGTTTTCTTATCGCAGGAGTAGAGCTGTCTTTACGAAATTTGGTACACGCTTTGGCGGATACTCTTTTTTGGGGTACCTCCTCTTGCGCCTTGCCCTTCTCGGCAATTTATTCGTTATATTATGACTGTTCAGAGATATTCTTAAGTATTAAAAACTCGTCCCTGGCATTGCCATTTTGATTTCACAGAAATGCCATTTTTCGCAATGAAATTCCTTTGTGTCTCCTGCAAACATTTCCCAAAAGTCAATTCCATTGCATGCGTCACGCGTCACGCGTTTTCAACTTATTCCAATCGCGATGAAAGCCTTCTCAATTGGAATTAAATACTTTTTCTATAAAAATTTTTCACGCCTTCGTCCACAAGTTTCCCCGCCGCAGCCACAGCCTCTGCCTCTGCCTGTACCTCTACCTCTGCCTCTGTCAATTCCATCGTTTCAGCTGTCAACGCCAAAGAACATTGTCAGTGTCACGGTCGTTATTCATAGCATTTTAAAAGAAATTTTTCTTATTTTTAAAAATTATTACAAAAATTTCAATTCACATTTTTTTCAGTATTTTGCAATTGAGTGCATCTTACTCTCTCTCTCTCTCTCTCTCTCTCTCTCTCTCGCGCCTTTATTTTCTTTAACATTGAACTTGAAATAAATAATGCTTGACGAACGAGAATTTGTTGAATGTGCCATGCTTTTGGGGGAGGGCATCGAAAAATTTTCATACCAAAATAGCCGAAAAAGAAAAACCAAAAAAAAAAAAAAACAAGAGTGGAAGGAGAGAAAAACAAACAAACAAACAAATAAATAAATAAAAGTATCGATGACGCTCTAGACTGGCGTACGAGAGTCTCCATAAAAATTTGTTTTAATTTTTTTTTTTTTAGTTTTTTGGCGGAGATTTATTTTTAAGTTTCAGTTCATTTCTTCTTTGGGCATGTATATTAACGTTCTGTTTGACTCATAATAAATGCGATCAAATGGCTATTAAGTTTATGGGTTTCGCCACCGGGGGAGTAGAGGCCATGCGATCATAATAGATCTATTTATTGTGCCATTTCGTCGCATTTCGTCCCGTTTCGTCCCAATTCCTCTTTTTTTATTTTCTAATATGGGCTCTTTCTTGTGAAGAAGAGGACATTGGCATTGATAGTCCCTCGAACCTCAGCGAGTCGCCGTGGCTTAAGACGACGGCCTTATAGAAGACGCCGAGCATCAGCCTAAACATGAGGCAACACATTCACCCATTATTATGAGCAATGCGTTCTGTTCGTCTTCAAGGCAAAGTCTTCCAGTCCAGAGTCACACTTAACAGGCGCATGTTATGACTTTACTTATATGGGTTCACATTTATGTAGGTAAGCTTCAAGTCTCAGGCCTGGCAAGCTTCGCCAATATTCTTTGCTGGACAGCCGCAGCTGCCAGTTTTTGAGAGCGCTTTTACCTATTGTGGCCACGACCGGGTGCAGGGCCGATGATTTTTTTGTCGCAGACGCACGTCTGTAGGTTCATCAGCTGCCTCGTTTCCGATGCTACGATGCCCACAATGTGCGGGTGTTTTTATTTTCTTTTGTTTTCCTTCTATTTCAGCGTTCCGAAAAGTCCTTTTCAGAAAGTTGAATGCTTTTTAAATTACTTTCAATTTTAATTTAAATTAAAAATTTTATGGTGCATATTCATTGGCGCTTGAGCGTTTCCAAGTAGCAAATCCCTCATTAATGTGTTCATAAATGTGCATACATATAAAAATTGCGATGAAATGAAATTCCCTGACAACTTGCTAACTTCGCCGCAACAAACTTATCCCTTGTATTGTTTGTTGTTCTTCGTTCGAAATTTATTTATTTAAGTCAATTTTCAAGGAAAATGTTGTGGCCGCACTTTAAATATTAAAAATTAATTTGTTTCGTGACCTTTTAACATTTTCCGGAATGAAATAATTACGGGGGAGTGTATTTATTAAAAGGTTTTCTTTTTTTTTAAATAAGTATGTATGTATTAATGTGGTTTTGAACGCTGATATCGTAAAGAAACTATTTAATCAAAATTGTCATCTTTAGTTCATTAAAGGCATGTGCCTCGTTTTTTGTAGGCTTTTTTTCTTTTTTTGATCTGATCTCTGGGAGAGACTTTGAGGAGAAAATTCATAAGGAGAATATTTTGATTGAACCAAGTTTTTGAATTAGGAAGAATTCAAAATTAAATTTAAGGGAACTTCGCCCATATTTTAAGATATTCAGGAGATTAGCATCCTATATCCCCTAAACAAAAAAAAAACAAAACAAAAACAAAAAAAAACAAGTAAGGGTGTTATAGTCAGGCGAGCCTGACAATAGAGTTTGCCACGCCCAATTTTCCAATTTTTGTTTAGTTATAATCGGAGGCTTAAATATACGCTCAAATATGTTTCATTAAAATATTTCGAAAAAATCCGATTTGGAGGCAGTTTTGGGATTTTTGTTGCAGACCCTAGTACTGGAGATACCCCTAAAAATGGTCCGAACGGGTCCATTCTCGAACTTGTTCTTACTCACACTCCCCGTGAGCACGCATACCAAATTTTGTCAAGATAGCTCAACTCCTTCGATAAGATAACTGTATACAGACAGACGTACAGACAGACGGACAGACAGACGGACGGACATGTCTAAATCGAATCTCCTGATGACGCTGATCATTTCTACATATATATACATTTTGTATGGTCTATCTCGACTGGTTCTGGGTGTTACACACAAACGCAATATACCCTCGACACAGAGTGTATCCGGTATAAAAATATGAAGTTCTTGAAATAAAATTTTGGTTGTAGTTCACCCGATAGCCATTGATGTTGTGAATAACATATAAAAATTTCAGACGAATCGGTTCGATGGTTTTTTTTGTTTTCATGTATGTTACGCCATTTCAAAAAAGTGGTTTTGAGATAAAAGCGTTCAAAGTTGCTTTGATCAAGCGCGCTGCCTGCTGTCACCACCCACTAAAACAGCTGTAGCAAAGAAAATATTGTCAATATCTTCACGAAACTTTGCCAGCATATTCTTTAAAGTCTATTCTTCCAAAATATATTTTAAAAAAAGTCAATTTTCAAAAAATTCTAGACCAGAAGATCCCCTTAATTCTATCTGTCTTTGTTTGCCCACACGGTTTATACTGGTGGCAAAAAGAGACAGATAGTCTTAAACGTGTCGAGTAAATACGTATCAAGTGGTCATGTAAACATGGTAATAGGGATGGCGTACCCAAAGGGGCCATTCTCGATCAAAGTAGATGTGTAAAATTGATTGGAAATATCTATGATATCCCTTCGCATAGGAATGTTCAAATGATCAATCCGGAGAGCATAAAATTTGCAACTGGGTAAATCCGGAGCCAATGGAGCTATAACGATCTCAAATTCGTATTCAGCGAACCCGACAACACATAGAAAACATAGTAGTAAGGACCCCCCGGGTCGGAAACTTCGTTTTTTCTGGGGTTGTGTTAGCCATCGAATTCATTTAAACTAAAGAATTTCGTATAAAACACTCGCGAAATTCTTTTTCCATCCTCAGATTAAGTTCGAATTGTCGAAAATTATCGATTAATCGAATATTTAATGTAAAATATCGATTCTAGATAAATCGGTGTTTGAAATAACTCTACCGAAATTCAATATTTTCCAAGAAAATTTATAAAAAAAAAAAATTACAGTCGAAACTCTCGATAACGAACTCCTCTGTAACGAATTTCTGTCTATAGCGAATCATCTTGGAATTCTATTAAAGAGAGTTTCGACTGTATATGAAAAAAAAAATGACGAACAGCGCTGCCACCTTTTTTCCTACATACATTAACAGTGATTGGCCTAACGGGACGACGAATTCGGATCAACTTGTTCATCGAATTGTGTACCCCTTCTCTAATGCTCTCATTATGAAGTACCACATGCTTCTTGAATTGTATAGGTACCATACGATCAATAACATCTTCCACTCGAATATCCTTTCTATTGAGATGAATTGCAAAAGAACCCTAAAATGAGAGAATATCTACAAAACTGAAAAGGTCATTTATGCATACGAGAATATGTACGTATGTTTGTGTGCGTCTTAGAGTGTGTGTGCGGGTGTTTGTGTGTTGGAGTAAAATTGCATTCTCCTACGTGCGCGCAGACCTCATGAAAGCAGTAAGAAGAAAGTAAGAAGAAGAAAATTTCAATGATGGTGGATGGTGATGGTGATGCGAAGAGGAGGGTGAGGGAAGGGAAATCGCTCTTTCGACTGCAATTCAATGCTTAGTGTTATTATGGCTACCGATATCGTTATGGTTATGGTAAGGGTTATGGTTATAGCTTTGAATTTTGTAAGCGGATTCCCGTGAAGAAGAGAGCAATAACAACAAACAACAAAAAGCAAACAGAACAAGAACATTCCAAGAACAAGTTCATAAAAGAATGAAATGAATGATTCGTTAATGTGTTCGAGGAAAGTCAGATTTTTTGCGCACCAAGCCACCAACCCACCACCTCGCCCTGCAACGTTTTGCTGATTTCGTTGATTGTATGAAAAGCGTGACCTTAGAACTCTCTTGATCCTCTTTATGCGTTCAAATTATTTTGATAGTGGCTCATGCTATTGTATACATACATACATACATACATACATACATACATACATACATACAAATACGTATTCACGATAACCTTAAAGGGGCAGAAAATACAGAAAGCAAATGTATGGTGAAGGTGAAGGTGAAGGTGAACCGTGATGGTGAAGGACGGGGTATACGAAAGGCCATGAAAGAGCATCAATTTCGTTCGCTGAGTGATGTCTTCGGAAAATGCGTTTGATTTGAACGTACAACATTCTCTAAATGAAAGTACTTGGGAACGATAATGAGCAGCGAAACGGTCGTTGTCGTTGTCTTTGTCGTAGGTGCCATTTTGTCGCCACACGCATCAAAATGGAAAATATTTTCCTTTTTGTTCTTCCTAGAAGTCAAATTTAAAAAAAAAAGGGGTGGATACTCCTCCTACTCGTCGCTTATTCTCAAACACTTAAGAGGCAAAAAAACAAATTTAAAAAAAAAAAGAACAACGCATGCTAAACGGAAAAGCCATAAAGAAATCAAGCGACGCCTGAGAGAAAAGGAAAAATTAATTCGAAATTAAAAGAAAAAAATATATATATGTAAAAAAAGTCGAGTCAAATAAATTATCGCGTCCTTCAATGCGTTCGTCAACTTGAACTTTCGATCGATACAGATCGGATCGGATCGGGTCGGATCGGATCGCTCAGCGGCGCGGCGCGGCGCGGCGTGGCGTTGTTTCCGAAGGGGACAATGAATTTCCTCTCGCCCGATGACATTTTCAGTGGCATGCGTCGCAAGAGCCTTTGCAACGGCGCCTTGCTGACGCTGTCAACTCAGAGTGGCAAAAATGGCGGCAGCAGCGGCGGCGGCGGCGGCGGCTCCGGCTCGAGCGTGACAGACAGTGCCAACTCGACGCCGAGCAAAAGCAAAAAAGAACGACGGCGCGGAAGCTTCAATGAGGCATGCGCCAAAGAGAGCAACAGCGGGCGCCGTTCGTCATTGGTGTCCAGGTATTAATAAAAAAAAAATTAAATTAAAAATATAAAAAATAAATAAATAAAAAATATATATATAAAAAACCATTATAAAAGCTTCCAAACAAATATTTCTCTTCCGTCTTAAACAAAAAAAAAAAGATTTCAATTATTTAAATATTCTTCTTTGTCTCTGTCTCTCTCTCTCTCTCTCTTTAGATGGTTCAAGCACATCTCCGATGCCGCCGAACAGTACAAACCACGCTCAAAGAATGCCAATCATGAACCGGTCGATGATCCAGCCATTGCAACGCTGCCGCATTCCAATACAAAGGAATCGCTCGAGCTGACACCAGAGCGACCGCCACCGATGTCAGCGACAGCAACCGTGACAACAACCCCACTTGCACCGATGATGCCGCCACCGATCGTACATACAACACACGTGAACAACAATAACTATGCCGAAAGTAGCGGCAGCGGTAGCGCTGGCGGCATACAAATGCGTAATGGACGTCGCGAGAATACACCTACACCGAGTCACAGCGGCAATATGAGCGCTAATATGGCCGCTGGTGGCAGTGTTGGCGGTGGTATTGGCATCGGTGCTAACACCACCGGTGCTACCGGCAGCGACGGTGGCCCCGCCTATCAGAATGTCCAGCATCGTCAACACATGAGCCAGTATGAACTATCGCCGTCGGTGGTGAATCGTACAATGTCGACACGCAGCTGCGGTGAAGCGAACAACAGTTATGGTGCCGATCATGTTGCCAACGTTAACGGCGGTGTAACGCTACGTCATACCCAATCGGCACGTCAAGCTAGCGGCGCCGAGAGCAGCGCTGCCGATGGCACAATCGCCGCCGGGTCATCGAAACGCGATAGCGCCAGCATTGTCTACTCGAACAATTCCAATAATACACGGACATTGATGCAATCGTCGCCGCCGCTCGTTGAGCCCACAGCCATACAGATCAGCATTAGTCCGGCCCATACAGCCGAGCCGGTATTGACCCCATCGGAGCGGCTGCGTCGACTCGATGCCTCCATACGCGATGGCCTGCTCGAGAAACAGAAAATCATATGTGATATGTTCCGCCTGCCGGTTGAACATTTCCATGAAATCGTTGATATTGCAGCGATGCCAGAGGCACCCAAGGATAGCGCTGATATTGCGCTAGCAGCATACGCTCAAGTTCAATCGTTGACCGAAGTTCTCAACGATTATATGCACATAACACCCGAGCAAGAGATCTCAGCCGTTTCGACAGCCGTTTGCGATCAATGTCACGAGAAACAACAACGGCAACAGCAACCACAGCAACCACAGCAACCACAGCAACCGCAACAACAACATCAGCAGCAACATAATCATCCGAAACATGGAGCTGCTCTATCAACATCCACATCACCCTCGTCGGGTGTTTCGGCGACTACGCAAGTCCTACAATCAGATGAGCCACCACCACTACCGCCGCCAAATAAGACGTCGACTCCGCAAACAGCACAACAACAAACGCCAACGCCGACAGCTGCGAAAATGCAAACACCGATCGCGGCCCTCGATGAGGTCAACATACATGAGGATGACGACGGCTATTGCGAGATCGATGAGCTGCGCTTGCCAGCATTGCCACCACATTTAACCGTGACGGATAAGCCTTCGTCACCATTGCCGTTGCCAGGATCAGCAGCAGCAGCAGCAGCAGCAGTAGGTGGCAATTTCAAAACACCACCTCCACCACCGAAAACACCAACTGCTACCACCGTCACTTCCCCCACACCTGAGCTAATAAAACGTCAAAGCACGATCAGCACCGATAGCATTCCCGAAGAATCAGCCGATGAGCTAACACAAGCAGCAATGGACGATATTATCAATGTAAATGTTGAAGCAAATAATTCTGAGCCCAACACCACCACCACCGCCACCGCCACCGCCAATTTAGCAACAACATGCGAGGATGGTCTTGAATCAGCACAAAAAGCTACAGAAACTGTAGACTCACAACAGTCAAAGCAAGAGGAAGAGAAATCGACTGCTGAACAGGCAACAGCAACAGCAACACCAACACCAACAGCTGATGCTACCCAAGAGACGCTAACCAAAATTGATGAAATCACCACACCAACAGCAACAGCCGAACAGATTGCAGTCAATGAGGCATTGGTAGGCTTTCACTTCATTCCGCTCTGTTCTGCTATGTTCGGAACAGTGGCAAATACTAATTTAACACCCCCACCTTTCCCCGTTTTAATGTTTTTTATTTTTTCAGTCAACTTTGAGCAAACTCAGTGCCGCCATTTCCACTGTCGATAGAACCACACAGACCATGCCATTGATAGGCAACAACAATAATGGTGGGACCATTATTAACACCAATCCCAATGGTGGTCTTATCTCAACACTTTGTGGACCAAATCGTATACAGCATGCCAACTCGCTGGAGCCAAGCATACCATGTCATGCTCTCAACAGCATTGTGAGTGCACTCAACTCGCAAATTTCGTTATTATTGGTGAGTACAATTTATCAAAGCAAAAGTTCAATACCAACAACGCAATAATTTTCCATTTTATCCTTTGTTAGCCAAAAATCAATGAACGCGACACTGAACGGGAACGCCTGCGCAAGGAGAATCAACATTTGCGTGAATTGTTGAACGCGATGCACGAACGTCAGCGAGTTGAAGACAAATTGGTGAGTTCATTTCGGCCGCTTTAGGTTTTTTATCTTTTTTTTTTTCTTTTTAATAGACTGCCTAACATGAAAATTTTCTTTTGTTTTTAGGAAACTCCGACAAAGGACAACAATGCCCTCGCAGCTGTTGGTGGTAAATCACAAAAGTATACTGATGGAAATGACGAGATCGATGGCACCAACAACAGAAACAGTTTGGATATACCTGACACCACCACACTATTGTCAACATCGGGAACAACAAAAAATAATGATCCACTTGCTTCAAAAAGCACAACAACAGCAGCCGCAGCAGCCAGCAGCGCAAGCCGCAGCAAGGCATTGCAACAGTTCCTTTCTTGCAGCTGAATAATTGCAAAAGATAGTCAAAAATTGAAAAAAAAAAAAAAGGTGAATTGAAGGACTCCAGACAGACCTTTAGGCACACAAATAGATAAAAACTTACACATAGGTACATATAAATATACCGTATATATTCATACATTATGTGTATTTACGTATTCGAGTGCCAATTGAATTGGCCATAAAAACAAAAAACAAAACACTAAAAAGGAAAACAAAAAAAAATTCCATTCTACTTTGTTATCGATATTCGAGAAGCTGAGCTCGAGCGAAAGAGTTGAGTTTGATTTTGAGTCGAGTCACTCGGAGGTACATAGTCAGAGGAGCTGCTACCGTATATATGCACTGGACATTATGTGTATCTCACTGTATTCAGAGTGCCGTGAGCATTGATATATAGGAGCCTAGATATAAGCGAATTAAAACTAAAACCACTAAAAAGGAAAACAAAAAAAAATTCCATTCTACTTTGTTATCGATATTCGAGAAGCTGAGCTCGAGCGAAAGAGTTGAGTTTGATTTTGAGTCGAGTCGACTCGGAGGAAGAAGTCAGAGGAGCTGCTCCAAATGCACCTGGACAATTGTTCTCACTGTACCAGCGTGCCGTGAGCATTGATATATAGAGGAGCTGTTAAGGATATAGTTAGCGTAGTAATTTAGCAATCTACTTAAGTGTAACTCCATGTATTACTAAAGGATAAAAATCTAGAAAAGTTCTTTTTTCCTTCGGTGTAAAATGTGTCAGTTTTTGGTGTTGTTCGATGTGAGTTCTCAAAAAACAGAAAACCAAACAAGAAAACAAAAAACAAAAAACAAAAAAAAAAAAAACAAATAAAGCTAAAAAATGCACGCACATAGACACACAGTTTAAAAATGAGAAGAAAAAATATGTAGGCACATAAATTTTACACAGAAAAGCACACACATTTACACACGTACATGCAAGTATATAGTTATTTAATTTTAAGTGGAAACACTTCTAAAAGGAAGGATTTATAATGGAAGCAGATTTATTATATAATCTACTTATGCGAATTGATGGATTAAATATGGAAAAGAAAAGTAATGCAAAAAGTAATGAAATCATTATGGAAAATATTTTTAAAAAATATCGATGTATTTTTTTTTTGCAAATAAAGATAGCATAATTAACTACAAACACACGCTCTGCCTTACTCAATTCAAAGTTATTTAACGACGATTATAATTTTCACATACAGTCCAACGTCTATAAATCGAATCTTCGAAATCGTATTCTTAACTCTCGAAATTTTTTCAAAAAACTGATTACAACTAGTCCTTTTGGAAACAGTTTGGAACTAGACCCAGTTTTTTGGTTTTTGCGCCAAAATTCTTAGATTTTTTACTTATTCCATATATAATATAAATTTTCATCGAAATCGGACGTAATGAATTTTTCGGATTTTTTGGATTTTTGATCCACAATACTATAAACTTCCTCTAGCAATCCATAATTTTTTTTTTGGTTAATGTCTTATAATTGTTCAATATACCAGTGCACAGTGGTCGCTGCCATAGGCCAAAAATGAAAAATCGAAGTCAAAAGTTTGTCACCAAATATGTCATTAACATCTTCCATAAGAACAAGCTTTAACACAACTCAAAATTTTCAATTTTTCATAAAATGCAGTTTAGCCGAATGCAGTCTATGTGCATTTGTATCACGAAGAGAGACATAACGGTTTTTTTGCGCTGATTTTCAGTAACAAAAACGCAACTATGAGTCTGAGATTAGGTAGTTCCGTTCATCTAGAAAAACACCTGTAAACACATTTCATGTATTAACCCTATTTTGAAATTTTGAGTTGCGACGCTATTGAAGCACATGTGCGATATATATAATTTCAAAATTTCCTGAAATTCTACGAAATACGTCAAATCAGTAACTCATCCTTAAAAAGTCATAAACAATAACAAAAAGGTAATTTGTTGCTATAGCAATATACATACATATAATATATTGCTTTGCTCAAGGTGTGCTTTCGCTCTCACGAAATGCTTTGACTGCTAAGCACTTTCAAGCCTTGCGATCGTTCAGTCTCTCGCGGCCCTTCGAACTGGTGCGACGTATGTTTTGGTCTTGTTTCAATTGAAAATTTTGCATTATGAACTTTATTAAAATATGAAGTAAAATAAAGCGCAGAAAAGAACGAATTGCACGGATTGAAAAAGCACACTTAATAAGAAGAAAATTATTGTACGATTTTAGTTTTGTATGTTGTTTGAGCGCGACAAGGAGGTGAGTTTAAAATTTGAGCAAATTAACAAATTCGTTTATTTTTGTCTTTTTTTTTTTTGTAGGGAGTTTCAATCATAAACAAAATGGATTCAAAAGTAAGTAATTTTTGTGATGTGTTGCATTTTTCTAACTTAATCTGCGGGATCGGGAAAATCGAAATGACAATAAAAAGCCCAAAAAAGAGAGAGAGAGGAGAGAGGAAAGAAAAGAAAATAGAGAGAGAGAGGAAGAAAAAAAAGAGAGAAGAGAGAAAAAGAGAGAGAGAGAAGAGAAAGGAGAGAGAGAGAAATAGAGAGAGAGAGAGAAATAGAGGAGAGAGAGAGAGAGAAAAAAGAGAGAGAGAAAAGAGAGAAGAGAAATGGAGAGAGAGAAAAAGGAGAGAGAGAAAAATAGAAAAGAAAAAAAGGGGGTTATAGAGGGAGGAAAAGAAAGAACAATAAGAAAAATTTTAAAAGAGGAAGACCAAAATATAGAGAAGAAAGAAAATGGAGAAAGACTATAATCAGAGGCTTAAATAACGAAATTTTAAGAAAAAATTTAAAAAGAAAGGAGAGGAGAGAGAGGTAACCTTTGGGCCGAAATTTTTGAAAGGAAGAAAAACGGAAAGTTTAAGATTTGGTTTGGAGACACGAAAAGGCCAGCCCAAAATTTTTGGAAAAACTACTGGCTTTATTGAAAAAAATTTATCTTTTGATTGAAGAGCAGGGAGAAAGATAGACTGGAGGCCCAAAAAGGTCCGAGGGTCCATTTGACTTGTTCTTACCATGTCCCCGTTAGACGATAAAATTTTTCAAATATCAACTCCTTCGATAAGAAAATGTTTAAACAACAGACAGACGGGACATGTCTAAACGAATCCCTTGGCGCGATTTTCTTATACATTTTATAGTCTATCTCGACTGGCTGGGTTTAACAAACCCCAAATTACCCTGACACAGGTGTGTCGGTATAATGATAGAGAGGGGGAGGGGAGAGGGAAAAACTGTTTGGCGGTTTTGGTTGTACTGACCGCTGATCTATAGATCCAGTCGTGATTGCAATTGAGAGGCAACCTTTTTACATAAATAAGTCCGTCGTTTACTTTAATACAAAGTTAAAAAATAATGTCTTCTTCGTAAAGTTCAAAAGTACATATATGGTAAGACCAACCAAAATTTGGGTGTAAGGATTAGCGGTTAAATTGAATTCTAGAGTCTTATCATCATAATCGATAGCTTCAAAGCCTTGCATTTTCCAAACGATACGGCTAACGACATTAATAACTGAATTGAAAGTTTAGTCCACAAGTTATTTCTTATTACTTAGAAATGATTTAACTTCAGCTGTGTACGACGCAGGCCGGTATCGCAAAATTTTTGTGTCTCCCATTCATTAACGCGTACGAAATACGATCCGAGCTGATCCCTTTGGTCACTTTCCAATGTACTTTTCACTTATTTTGCAGCAGGTGAATTCCCTCCTCTAGTCTTCAGTGTGTCCGTGTTCTATTTCATGTTCGATTGTTCATATTCAAAGAATTATTCGATGTTTCGCAGCGGCATTCTGTTTGAAGTATAATTTTAATATGCGATACCTCATGTCAAGGGCTATGTTTTTTGTTCTTGCGCCACTTGCCTAAAAGGTACCGTTATTGAGCTATAAAATTTTAAAAAAGCATGATTTTTGTATGTATTTTTAAATATTATAGAAAATACTTCGAAATTTTCAAAAAATTTTCTTTTAAAAGGTTTTATTTAGTTTGCCCTGTTTGTTTTTTTTTTTGGGTCAAATCTTATAATTGAAATTCGACCCCCTTCCTATTGGCGGATTCATCTGAAACTTGGTACACACCATTAGTTCTGATGACAATATAATTAATTAAATTCTGTTTGATGCTTAAATCAAGATGGCCGCCGCTAGCTTGCCATGTTTATATATTTGGATCAAATCTAGTAACTGAAATTTAGTCACCTTCCTTTTGACGGATTCATCTGAAATGTGGTACACACCTTAAGTTCTGGTGAGAATACCATAAAATAAATTCTGTGCCATTGTAAATCCAAGATGGGCGCCGCTATAGAATGGCGTTTTTCAAGTTTTGTCACGACTTGCTCAATATGGGTATCAAATGAAAGGGCTTAACTGATAGAACAGAGTTCGCTATGAAATATATTGAAATCTAGGATGGCCGCCAAAAAAATGGTCAGTTACTTATTTTCTCACAACTCCCTCAATATGGGTATCAAATGAAAGTGTTTAACTAGTAGAAAACAGTTCACTTTGAAATAAAAATATTCAAATAATGACAAAACTTAAATCTAAGAATAATGTAAAAAAAAAAAACAAATTAATTTAAAAGGTTTTATTGAAAATAATGTACACAAAAACTAAAAAAATAATTCGGTACGTCCCAGGTTCCAGTCATCACACCCTTGCCCTCAACAATCTAAGGCGTTGATCAGACAAAAAATTAAATCCTTGGGCGTAGCGTTAACTGAGCTTACTGGATGGAAACACGGGCCCAACGATTTTATTATTTTTTTTAAGACTTAAAAGATAAAAGACTGCTATCCAAAAAATGTGATTTTATCATAATCGGTTGACAAACGAAACAATGTGGCACGCCAATGTAAGAATGTTATATGCTAAAAATTTTGGACTTCAAGTGTAAAATCATAATTTGTGGTATTGAAATTACTAAGAACCTCACCATTTTTCAATTTTTGAAGTTTTTACGAGGCTTATGAATTTTTTTTCAAAAATATTCCTTACATTATGTTACTCCTAATTGACCAAAACTATTGACTAAACTAATTGTTTATGTGCACTTCAGTAAAGTTCAGGCTTTTATCTAACGAAGCAATGACTCTGATAAAAAAATGTTTGTTATTGATAAACTTATGCTTAAATTTCAAAAAAATTCCGAAAAGCTTGATTTTTAGGGGAAAATCGGTATCAGCAACCAACCTCTAAACCTTTTCCGAGAAATTTGAAAAAAATCTCAAAAATACTTCAGCCCATAAGCTTTAACCCAAAGCTTGTGCCAAAAAAAAATTGTTTTTTTTTTTTTTGGGACACCCTAATGTACATGGGTGCTTCCAAAGTAACGGTCGTTACCGATTTTCGGAGATTTCTTTTAAAAAAATCCAACCAAAGCATATGGCCAAAAACAAAGTCGCTAACGTTACATTCGTACGCACATTTTGGTTTATATTTCTATAAATGAAAAGCAAAATAGATTATACGTTTTATGCATCTGATAGTACACTTGAAGGCTTATATTTTGTGTTAACAAAATTTATCTCTATTGCCCCTACCTTAATAGTTTCAAGCGTTCAAGTTTGTCAATAACGTTACCAAATTTTGGAAGTAAGTTTGGAGTTTACTGTATTCTTACGTTTAAATCAGCGAATTTAGCAATCCAGTTTTTTCTTCCTGCCATTATTTTGAAGTTTAAGGTTAAAGCAATAGATATAAATATTTGACTTGCAGAAAAAAAATTATTTTGCTCACACAGGCATAAAAGTCAAGTCGGTAACGTACGCAAAAAATCGGTAACGTTACGTGTACGAATTTATATATATACAGGGTGTTCCATACTCAATAGATAAAAAAAAAAGGAGGTGATAGGGGGGGTCCAGATGGACCAAAAATCGTATGGCAGGGGGAGTCGCAAATGCACCCCTGAGGAGTTACATGCAAAAAACTATATTTTGGTTTTTTCACTGGTGCTCCTCACTTACAGGCCGTAAATTCAAAATCACATATGATATGAAAAGCTTGGCGGTTTTCCGTTAACACTGCATACTACGATTTTAAATAATTCAACTCCGTTTTCTCTGGTACTACCATCTAAGCCTAAAATAGTGTAATTTTGGCTTTTAAAGTGATTTAATTCAAAAGAAATACGATCGAGCCTCTTTTTTTACTCTTTTCAAAAACTTTGAGTTTTTCTCTTCAATTTGATACCATGGTTGCTAAAAAAAAGTTTCACAATCAATGCAAAACTAAGGTTTGAAAATAATTATTTTGTATTTTTGACTCTCAGAAAAGTTATTTTAATCAAATTTATTGAGCACACTTTTAGGCAGCATGAGAAAAAGAAAAATCTAAGAAATTTAAAAATTTCTGAATAGTGTTTTAGTTTTACATATCCGCCTAAAAGTATGCTCACCAATTTAGTCGAATTCTTCCCGCGCCTCTAGCTCCTTACGAGTGCAAGATGAACCCCCCTTTCCATACAATTTTTTGCTTGTATGGGTTCCCCCTATCACCTACTTTTTTTTTATCTATTGAGTATGGAACACCCTGTATATATATATAAATGCCACGAGGATTTCTTAATTTCGAACCTACGAAAGTTCACGAATCCGTAGCTATCGAAAGAATTCATAAAAAACGAATTTAAATACCTATTTTTTTGACCATAGAAAAGGTAACGGTTGTTACTTTATAAATGTGTTGTTTTCGAATTTCAGAATCTAACATCATTTTGTGTAAAATTTTGAACAGAATGTGCAAAGTAAAAAATCGAATTAAATTCATCGAAACGTTTTGTTGAAGGAATGGGTTTGTTTTCAAACCAAACTAAATTATTTCCAACAGCAAAATTGTCTCGAAATGGTAACGGTCGTTACATTAAAAAAAGTCAAACGATTACGGAAAAAGGAAAAACATAAAAGAAAATACTTCCTATAGTGTAAGATTAGAGTGTTCGGTTTCTTGCATAATCTTAATCGCTGTCAGGTGAAGAATAAACTTCGTTATATTATAAGCGTTTAAGGCTGTTCACTTTTAAAGTTGATAGGCCTGTTAAGCTTATTGCACTGAATTTACGTTCGCTTTTTGAAAATAATGCTGTTTCTGAATGTTTTTGATGGGTTTAATATTTTCCCAACGTTTTTTTTAAAGTGCGGTTTCGGATTTTATTTCGTCTTTATCAGAGTACAATACTGCAATACCATCCCAGTTTTTTTTAGTTTTAAAGAAGTTAAAGGCTTCTTTTGAGGAGTGTATAATTGCTTGCCGGGACATAATTCCATCTTTTTACGGAGGCCCCTATACCATATACTGCACCCTTTCCATGACCAGATGCAAATAAAGTCCAAGTTATGTCAACATTAAACTCTTGTATTGCAAAGTATAAATAAATTTTTCAGCTAAAATGAGTAAGATTCCAATCAATTATTTAAGACGAAAACAGTTCAAATACAAAACGCCAAAAAAAGTAACGGTCGTTAGATATTTAAAAAAATGTTTAAGAAATCATACGAGGCTTTTGACGCTAATTTCGCGTAACAAAATTCTTCATCTTACTTACCTTCATATTTTCCGCAACAATGAAATGATTTCGTTTAAAATAAGTACGATAAAATCAAACTTTTGTTCTTTTGGGGTAACGATCGTTACATTCAGTAAGGTTATTTTTAAATAATTCATAAAATGTTTGATTTTAACTTTTCGCCTTTAAAATTGTTGGTGGTCATTGAGAAAACTTTCAGCTTTCAGCTCGTTTTTGTTTTGTTGGTAAACTACCGTTAGAACAGTGTTGTCGAAGCTAAAATTGACCGTGCAATTCATGGGAATAAAATCGCACACATTGTACCAAATTCAAAGTTGCATATTTTTGTTATTACAAATAAAATTAAAGTAAATCTTCCGGTAAATGACAAATACACTTATTTTGTGTAATATTAGCGAAAAAAAAATTAAAATTTAGCAATTTTATTTTTGAGCTATGAAGGGTCATTTTCTGTGGAAATACCCACATACAAAATACGTTGTGAAATACTTAGAAATTGTGTTCAGTCTTTCAGGAATCTGCAATAGCCGATTACTTACAATAACACTGGAGTTATTTTTCGCTAAAAAAAAAATATTAAAAACTGTGTGAGGTTCCCGTTGCTTCTGGGAGGGAAATCCTGCCATCATATTGAAAATTGCGAATCTCCACGAAGAGCAAAAATAATTGGTTTTTGAAGTTTATTGGGTTTCATAACAGTTACTTAGTTATGTGATAAATCACTAGAAACAGGGACCTTCGACCTTTGGTCAGAGAAATATTCAGCCCGATTCTGAATATTCCCGGGGAACGAATTCCCGGGGAATTTACTTTTCTCGAGAGTAGACTTCTTCTTTTTCAAATATTTGGGGGAATAAATTTGATGGAGAATGGGTATTTGACCTATACCCTTAATTCTCCTTTCCCTATGTATTTAAAAAAGGGGAGTTTTAGTCTCAAGAAATGTAAATTCCCCAGGAATTCGTTCCCCGGGAATATTCAGAATCGGGCTGATTATCTTACTTCAAGGCAATAATCGCTTAAGTCCAAATACTTAATCTTCTTAGTAATCGTTTATCCATCGCTGTTGGTAGTGTCTCTTCTAACATACTAACATACATAGCTCCTTTCTCTAACATTAATGTTTTTATTTAACTATGACGGTATCGTTGGTTGGGCTAAATGTGCCCCATCCATCAAAAAACTTTGCTTTATTCGCTTTGACCGCGATAGGTTGGTTGTAGATCCGTTCTTTGATTCGTTGAGCATTTTTGTTGCGACTACAATGGGCAGAATTCGTGCTTATCTTCTTCATCTTTAGTTTCTTCATTTCTTCTCTTCAGGGCCTGTGATAAATAGTACCAGGATCTCGACAACAAGTTCAAAAAGGAAATTTTGAGGGAAAACAATTTTTGTTGGTTGATAATTTTCGCTACATTTTATTCTTTTGTCGTGTACTTAACATCTAATTCTTAAAAAGCATTAACATATATAAATAACTCGAATGTTAGAATAACTATAAACGTCTGCTACTGTACTTCCTTACGTACAATTACATATCATTTAACCTAAAAAGCTGAATATTACAAATTTCGTTTGAAATATGTAGTTAAGTATATAAATATATGTATTTCCCCAGTGCATCCTATAAGGAGCATAGGTACAAAATATCTAGACTTTATATGTACATATAAATATAAATATAATATAAATATTTTTATTTTTATTTTTATTTTTATGCCGTTTGCTAAGACATTTTTATTCTTCTTCACACCTTAAAAATGAAAGGCAAGTTTTGGCTGTAATTGATTTAATTTTCAAAATGTTATCCATTATGTGGAAATTTTATTTTCATTTAAAAATAATGCACTTCTTTTTATTAACTTAATCATTTAATGCTTTAAGGCAAGAGCGAAAATTGAGAAATTCTCTTTCTACAAAGGCAGAAAAAAAATTACTGATCAAGGCGCTGCTGGTGTCGGATATTGAGTTTTTTCATTGTAATACTTTTTTCAGCCTGTTTATTCACAGGAAAGCTAAATACGAAGCGTTTTGTTTTTTTTTCTACGATCTTTTAATAACAAGAAAAAACAACAAACAAAAAACTGAATTTAAAGGTCTTTGGTATTCATACTTGTTGCTTTTTATTTTTATTTTTTCTTAGATGAGTTCGCCGTTTTTGGAATTACTTTAAAGGATTTTCGCTTGAATTTTCGGTCTTTAAATTGAAAGCTTCGAATTTGAAGTCCACATAGGGAAATGAGGAATTATTTTTTCTTAGAATTTCATTGTCAGCCTCAATATTTGACTGTTATATTAGGATTTAAATATTAAAGTTTCCCATTTCCAAATACCGATATTTTAAGGGTTGGATATGGAGATAATCGCTTCCTCTGAATAATTTTATTGAATTGGATTCAATTAAATTAAAAAAAAAAAAACAGACTAGCAGTAGCAAATAAAATACGAAAACGCTCTGACATTCAAATGACGAAATGCGAAAACCTTTGCAATCGGAACATATAGTGTGCGCTTCATAATCAGCCCTATTCTAAATGAGTATTCCCCGGGAGTTTTTTCCCCAGAAATTTTTCTCCGCGGAAAAAGGCAGTATTCTAAGCATCAATGTGTGCTAAGAAAGGCAGATTTTTTTCTTTTTCCGCACGGAAAAACTCCCGGGGAATATTAAAATCGAGCTGAATAAAAATTAGAATTTTGAAATTTTATTTTTAGTAAGCTTTTTGGTCCTCTGGGTTGCTGTAAATAAAACTTCTTTATTCACTTATTTTGCCAGACGGTTTCGTTCACTTTTGGAATTTCTTCAGCAGCGCATAGTTTAATTTGAACTAATTAGCTCTAAAAGAAAAATATGAAAGTGATGTTGCGACACAAGTACCACTGACCGTGCCTCCATTTGTAAAACAACGCGGCCCTATGCAACTTCATAGGCTTTACATTCAAAATCCTAAAGCAGTCTTTCTCTTATCTTGCATTGCTGTACAGCCATTTGAAGTTGCAAAATTCATGGACCCCATTCAGATCCAAGATTCGTGCCTATTAGACATGTATTCCGATGGAATAGAAAAAAAAAACAATTTCATTCATAAAAATGTGAAAAATCCAAACGGATTCGATCCGTCGGAATATATAATAGGCGCGATTATCTCTCTTCCGCACCGAAATCGAAATACCGAATAAAGATAAACTTTCGACCATTGATTGAAATGTATTCAAATATCATTTTTGTACAGTGAAAGTTCTCAACTGCGGACAACCCTTATAGGCGGCCACTTTTTTTTGTTTTGTATCTGCACTTGCTTTGCTTATTGTTTTTCATACAAGCTTCTCCCTCATATGCGGGCAAAAAGTTCGACACAGTGAGTGTCCGTATATGAGAGTTTTTCACTGTATATTGCCTCATCATGAGACCAAAGGAAGAACGCTGACTTGGCTGGCCACTCAGTGTCAATGCTTGCGCGAATGGCAGACTCAATAGCGACTCAAAAAATGACTCTCATTTAATTTAAAGAAAAGCAACTTTTAATGAATAAGTTTTTTTTTTTTGTTTGAATTATCGATCGCAGCTTTCTGCGAGGAAAAAAAAATTCAAACATATACTAGAGCAAGATTTTTCTTGTTGTTTATATAAATAAACATAAATCGAATAAATATTGAATAACTTACGTGTTAAATTGTAACTATAAAATAATATCACAAAATAATGAAAAAATTAAAATTCCAAATGTCTTGGAAAAAAATTGACAAAGCATCAAGCCGTATTAGAATATACAACAAATCTTGAGACTAAGACTCAAATATGCAAAAAAAAAAAAAAAAAAAATTATTAAAATAATATAGAAATCGATAGATTCAAATATGAAACAGTGATGCCAACTTAACGTGTAGATTACTCAAATTCAAGAAGAAAAAATCGCAACATAGTTTTAGGCATTAAATAAATATAAATGCATTTTTTGTTTTGTTTCATGCTTTGCTACAATTTTGCATTTCTTTTTCAAGTGATGTTCCTGATGTTCCAGTTTTTTTTTTCTACACCGCGTTTTTTCTTAACACTGGGATCGCATGGGTGTTCCCCGTAATCTATTTCTAGCTGCCTGCTATTAGCGATGAATTTTTGTTTTTGTTATTGTTGCTGTTGTAGTCTATAATGGAAGGCTTTGGATGCACAATTCCAATATTTACAGTATCAATTAGTTCTATAAAAGGCCTTATGCTAAAATCAATTGTAGTGAGTTAACCAGTCTTTTGTGTTTTTAAACAAACACCCATCTATGTATATATTATGTATGTATGTATGGATTTGCCTGCCTAATAACTAAATGTCGACTGTCTGAACATTCGCATTAAAACTTGTACTCAAATCCTGTTTGCATTTTGTATTCGGAGTAACTGAAGGCAAACCTAGATTGTTTGAAATCTTAGCTCCACAGTCTACGCCACCGCCGCCGCCATCAAAGTTGCTTGATGTTGTTGGTAGTCGAATTGCATTTATGTGGTTGGTGGTATTGAATCTACTATTGTTGGGTGCAGATGGCGAAGCAGTTGGTGGCGTTCCTTCACTGTTGTTCCCATTGTGGCTGAATTCGCGCAGTTCCACTACATCGGATAATCCTAAAACCGGTGATGTTGCAATATCTGGATCGGAGTCAATTGCTCGTACAGTTGTTATATCGGTGATATCATAACCATTGATCATATCATCGGATGGCGTGTTATTTTCGATTTTTTGATCAATTCGCACTCGTGCTCCATTGGGCGTGTTAGGCGGTAACAAGGCAATTGTAAAATCATCCAGGCTACGCTTTACGGCAGCATCAGAACCTGTCCCAGAGTCCTTGCTTGATAAATGATCCTGCTGATGTTCGGCATCATAAAGTGAATTACGTCGCAAATAAGCATCGATAGTATTATCATATTGCCTTTGTTGCTCCTGTTGACGTTCGAGCTGCTGTTGATAGCTCGGTGTCGTTGATACAATCAAACAATTTCGTTGCTCGGCGTCCGCTTGGGTTTCACCAATAGGAATGCTACCGTTCATATCAATATCCGCCATGCTGCGCGGCCTGAGGCCATGCTCATATTGTGGTCGCAAATATGTTCGATTAAGCGTTGTCAGTTGGGTCTGATCAAGAGCACTGCCACGGCTGCCGCTTAGCGTGCGATGGCTACTGTCAAATACGACACGAGTACCGCTGCCACTGTGCAGAGATTGTCCAGCGCTAAGGTACATTTTTCGTCTCTGATAGCATAACATTGCCCCAACAATTAAGAGAATCACAAGTATACAAGCGACAATAGCCGATGCGATTATAATGATGTTCTGATTGATATCCTCTTTCACCACGACCAACGCCGTTTGTAGTGAATAGGTTTTAGAATCATCGGTGATCTCACAACGATAAAGACCAACGTCCATTGATTGAGTGTTGACTATAACGAGTAGTTCCTTCTCTGTGGTGAAATAGAAACGCTCCGAAGCCGATGTCGTTGATGTATGAAAGGGTTTATTATCTTTAAACCACTCCCGATGGGGACGTTGCAAATCAGCGGCTACATCACTTAGACATTCTAAAACGCTGGATGAACCGAGTAAAACTTCTTTATGCGCTAGTGGAATGCTAGGCTGAGGTTTATCTGTAATGAAATGGATTTTGTGGGTTGAGTTTTCAGATTTTCGTACGTGCGATTCTAATTCGTAAGTCTCACCGTTAACAACAAGCGATGCATTAACTTTAATCTCTCCGGCAGCACTTTCAGCCGTACATGTGTATATGCCCGTATCGATGGGCTTCGCGTTCGTTATGACAAATGCATTCTCCTCGCGTATAACCTGCAGACGACGTTCGGTCGCGGCGGGAAAATCGCTGGCACCAAATTTCTGCAATGCAATCTCCGGCATTGGATCTCCCGTAGCTGAGCATACCAAGCGCGCTGTGTCACCAGAATCAATTGTCAAATTTGAAGGGATTTGTAAGAATCTAGGATGAACTGGAATGGAATGGAATGGAATTAAATTGAATTGAATTGAGTTGAATTTTATGGAGGAATATGTGTAAATAAGAAATTACGCACTTCCAATGGAGAGTTTGAACTTCTGAGAATACGTTGTTCCGAAAGCATTTGAGACAACACATTGATATCGTCCGGCGCTCTCATAGCTGACATTATATAGCCGTAGATAGCCCATTATTGTTGTTTGATTCGACGTCTGATCGTGATGGATTTGTGTGTCCGTATTACTGTAGCTATTACTTGCCGCATTATTATGATGATGGTGATGGTGCGCATTATGATGATGATTATGAAGCTGTGTTGGTCCAGCTGGTGTGCTGGTGCCCATGTTGCCAACACGCTCGCGCAAATTTTGATTGTCATGACGCCATTTGATTTTCAATTCATCGGCGGCGGCAAGTGATGCAGCAGCAGGGGAGCTAGCAATACATTCCATCGTAATATTTGCACCCTTGACGGCCAATTGATTTGTCGGCTCTTGTATTATTACCGGCTTTGGACTGTCAGCTGTACAAAATCGAGGGAATTTTAATTTCAATCCCATTATGCACAAAATAAAAAAAAAAACTAAAAGTAAAAGTAAAAGTAAAAACTTCAACTCACCACAAATCAATTCAGCTGGCGTCAACGAAAGTAGTTCCCTATCAAGCAGATGATCCGGATATCCGCAAATAGCGTTCTTTTGCATTTGCGACGTAACATGCGATTTAGCTAGCAACCAGCGACGGAACCAAAGAATCTCACAGTCACATATAAAGTTCATCGATTTGAATTTCAGTTTCTGTAAATGCGTCATATGCTCGAAAGCGCCCTTCTGTATGCTCGCCAAGGCATTGCCATCCAAGTACAATTGCTCAAGGCTAGTCAATCCGCTCAGCGATTTACTATTGATCTGCTTTAAATTATTTCCCGACAAGTCGAGTTTCTTCAATTTACGCAACGATTTGAATGGTGGCACCGCACCAGCATCCTCGATTATCCAAGCGAGTCGATTACGTTTCAAATTCAAATCCTCCAGGTTTTTCACACAGTCGAAGGTATTATCGGCAAAGAACTGAATCTTATTATGACCCAAATTGAGCTGACGCAAATGCTGAAGACAATCCAAATGTTGAGGCTTAAATTCACTAATATTATTATTGGACAAATCCAACGTGACCAGCGACTGAGTGAACTCCCATGTGTCCAGTTCGATGCGTGAAATGGAATTATTCGAAAGGCTTAAATTGTGCAGCTTCGTCAAATTGAAAAGCCCTTGGCGAGAGAGTGACGTTATCCCGTTGTGATCCAATTCGATGGATTCGATCTTGTGCATTACGTGGAAGACACCATCCTGCAAGGCGCGTATATTGTTCGATTGCAAGGCGAGTTTTTGAATTGATTCCAACCCTCTGAAGGTGGACCAATTGATTTCCAGATTGTTGTTATTAAGAGATCTTTTAAAGGGAGAATTTTGAGAATTTTAGATTTTCAATTAAAAAAATTGTGTGTATGCTTCATGATCGAACACAACGATCACTTACAGTTTCTTTAGTCTATTCAAGTTCTTGAATACTCCCGCTGGCAGCGTTGCTAGATGATTGCTATTCAGATCCAAATCTGTCAGTGAACTTAGATGTTCAAAGGCGCCCTCGTCGATGCTTGCGATTTCATTGGCATTGAGAGTACTGAGGGAGTGAGTTTTTTTTATTTATTTTTGATTAAATGTTTTCAATACAAATATGTAATAATTTTCATCGTCATCAAACTTACAGATGCACAAGACGATTTTCTTTTGGAAAATAGTTCGATTGTAGTGTGTGTAGATAATTTTTGGTTAGATCCAATACCCTAAGCTTTGGTAAAGCACTCAGCGCCTCGCTCGAAATCCGTTGAATCCGATTGCTCGCAAGGTTCAATTGTCTTAATGACGTCAGTCCATCAAATTTTGGCATCAGATCAAGCTGGTTGCGCTTCAAAGACCTGGAGAGAGAGAGAGAAGGCGCGATAGAAAGTGAGAGAGTGAAATTACGGAAGAAAGAGAGAGCATGAGACAGAATGACAAAAAATGAGAATCAGAGTGAAACGAGACAAAAGAGATATCAGAGATTGATAGAAATTCAGAATAGTGAGAAAATGAGAATGGAGAGAATGAGAGAGAATATGAGACATTGAGAGAGTATGAGAAAATATTAGAGAATGTGAGATATGAGAGAGCATGACAGAGAATGAGAGAGAAAATGAGAATGAGAGAGAAAATGAGAATGGGAGAGAAACGAGAGAGAGACAGAGAGAGAGAATGAGAGATATAATGAGGTATCATAAAAGGGAATGAGAGAAGATGAGATTGTATAAACCCTGTAGAAGATTGGAATACTCCAGGGTATGGTCTAAGAGTACTCGTAAATGCCCCAGTACTACTCGCCATTAATTTCCCCCACAATGCATTCAACTGACGATTTTAACATTGTGCTGTCATTGAAAAATCTCTACTCGCGTTTGAAGTAGTGTAGAAGTAGAGATAACGGGGCCAATCAAGTACATTTCATATGTTACGTTACTAGCAAAGTCAACGGCTCGGGCTAAAGTAGCGCATAGGTAGAGCTTTTGCCGCACACCCAGGAGAACCGGGGTTCGATTCTCGCCAAAGCGAATTTATTCATTTTTTGGATTAGTTATTCAAAATTAAATATTAAGAATAAAATGGAAAAAAAAAGGGTTCTAAATTCATAGAAATATTTGAACAAGTTCCGAGACGTCAATGCGCCAATGGCGAAGTCAGACAAGCCATGTGTATTTTACTTTAAATTTTTTGTATTTTTGAATTTTACCATTCTTCCACATTTTTTTTTCGCCTGCGACAGGGATCGAACTCGCGCCCTTCAGATTTCTAAGCCAACATTCTTCCATCACACTATCGAGTTATCTGACTTAAAATTTGCTACGCTGTTACATTAACGTTGAAGCAAAATTGAACTGTAGGCGTCTCGTTTACCGTGCCACTAGTTAGTCTCTACTCTCGGTATCTATACTCGTGCACTGGTTCTTTTTCCTATACGCGAGGACTACTCGCTAGAGCCCCAATTTACCCCAATCTTCTACAGGGAAGGTTAAAAGTCTCCTTACAGTTTTCTCAATTCCGCTAGATTTCTTAACTGCAGCACTGTGGTGTCGTTGAGTTTGTTGCCAGCGAGATCCCTAAGATAAAATGAATTCATTAAAATTATCTGTAGAAATATGTTTCATCAATTTCACTTACAATGTCTGCACATAGCCGGGCAGTGTCGGCACTCCATCTAAATGCTTTTTACCACAATCGAAGAAATCATTAAGACATTTGCATTCTTTGGGACAATTCATATAACTATTGTTGCTATTGCTGTTATTGTTGTTGTTGTTGTTGTAATTTTTACCGCCATTTCCTGCAATTGAACCATCGTTTCCTTTAGCAGCAGCAGCAGCAGCAGCAGTGGCGACGGCGGCCGCTGCTAATGCCTTTTCGGCTTTCTCGTAACGTTGATCCCCATCGTCCGAGACAAAGCCAAAAGTCTCCAATGAAACACCGCCAGCATTCTCATCATGAGCTTCTTCTTCGTCATGCATTCGAATGCGCGCCATGGAAGAGGAGGCGGCAATCCCACCTGCCGATGCTGATTGCTGGCCATTTTTGGTCAGCAATGAAAAAAGCTGTCGTTGTTGCTGCTGCTGCTGCGTCGATAGTGAAGCCGCCGAAACGATCGTTGCAGATGTTGCCACCAAAAGAAACGACGTCGATCCCAACGGGCACAGTACAACCGTCAATGCTGGAATTTTTGCCGCGCTCGTTACTAACACTGTTACCATCGCAGTCGTCGCGGTCGCGGTCGCCATCGCCGCCGCTGCCGTTCCCGTTCCCGTTCCCGTCATCGTCGTCGCATCGACAAACTCATAAATTGTCACAATCGTAGAAGTTATCAGTAATAGAATTATTGTAATTAGCAAATTATTGTTTTTATTGAATTTTATATTTTTGTTGCTTTTGCTGCCTTCGGCTTTGTTGGCTTTGTTGCAATTGGAACAATCCCCATTTGGCCTAGACATTTTTCCATAGAAACGTGAATTCCGCCGTCTCGTTTCTAGCGTCCGTCGCTCAAGCTGCCACTTCGAGTTTTCATATGCGCTTTTCTCATTATCTCCACTGGTTACAACATTGTACTTGTGATTGTTGTTTATGTTTTGGTTGTTGCTTTTGCTTTTGTTGTGCTCGTCGGCGTCGTCGTCGTCGTCGCTGCACCGACCGCTGTTGTTATTATTGTTGTTGTAACTATGATTACAACTTTTTGTACGGTTTTTTAATTGATCTTTCCACAGTGCAAGCAACTTTGGCAGTCGGCACTCCCATCGCTTTGGATTCCAATTGCATATTTCCGTTTTTTTGTACATTTTATAAATTTCGTTTATATTGTTTTTCATTATTTCCATTATTTGTATTTATTTTATTTTTCATTTATTTTGTTATTTTTTCTTTTGTTTATCAAAAATTTACATAGAGACTTTTGTTTTCTCTATGTGCGAGTGCGAGTGCGAGTGTGATGTGTGTGAATTGTCATTTCAGAAAGTATCAATTTTAACTTGTTGATATTTTCTTTGTGAAATACATTCCTTGATTGGCCTGGCCACTCAATCCCGGTTGAGTCATTATGGCCGCATCAGTGTGAAAATTCCGTATCCAATCTAAAAAGAAAAACAAAAGAAAGGAAAACAAAAAATTTGAGACAATTCAAATAAGCTATGTAAACAATATATAAGTATGCAGGTACATAAATTTTTGTAGTCACACACACAGTTAAGGAATCTTACGTAAAAACCTACACGACGGAACACAGAGGCTTCACTGTAAATAGAATTCATTGATCGTAAAGTGGATAGGACCATTTCCTGCGTTGAGTATTACATATATATATCGGTTCTATTCAACCCACACATCTTTTATACTTTCATAGAAATTAAATTTTCATCGCAATCGGACATCGTAAATTTTTTGGATTCTCTTGGTTTTTGGTCTATAGATCCGTAAGAATTGACTGTCCAATGTCTTCTAATTGCTGAATATGCCACTTAGACAAATATACATAAGAACTACCAGAGCACAACAGAATGCTATCTTCGCCACTGACTAGGAAGGAACTCCCAAAAGTGGCATATATAATTTCATATTAGGCCTATTCACGAGACCGTGGTATCGTGGCAAAAGTGCAAATGTGGAAGAATTTTCAATACAAGTTGTTGTTGGAAGTCTATCTAAATTTTTACACTTTTACACTTTTGCAACGATACCGAGGTCTCGTGAATATGCCTATTGTTTATTTATTTATACCCTGGAGGTTTTTATTGTGTTATGTCTCGCTATTACTGAGCGGCAGGACTCGCAGATCTATTTGGCGGCTGGCAACGAATATCTCTATCTCACATTTTTTTTTTTTTTGGGTATTTTAAAATGACTATAATTCGGGAAATTTCCCCCATAACTTGAAATATTTTTCTTACTAATCGATGTTGAGGAGTTACTGGCACTACATCTGTTAAAAATATCGGACCACTTTTTCCAAACCAATTTTTTTTATAAGCTGTTGAAGCTTTAGTTAATTTTCAAAAAAAAAAAAAACAAGTAGCTATGGGTGTTGTAGTCCGGCGAGCCTGAAAATGCAATAACCGACACAAATAAACAGCTAACTATGTACCTACATACTAGGGATCCAAAAATACCGGGATATCCCGGGATCCCGGGATTAGTCCCGGTCGTTTTCTTGGCTATTCAACAATAGTTTGATTAACACATCCATATAATTCATATATTTTAACTTCGACTAAACGATTTAACAGATTTAAACGATTTTGTCCGATTTTTTCTATGAATTTAACGATTTATTACTATTTTTTTAAGTCCCGGGATCCCGGGATTGGCATGCCTACTACATACATATGTATGTTCGATTATGTGTTTACAAAAGGCACCAAAGACCTCGACTAATAAGACAAAGTATTCTGGAGACTTTACCAGACCGTAAAGGAGCCTCTTGGGCCCACGTACACTTTCTATTACTTTATGAAGATCGCCCTTTTGCAACGCCCACTATGTCAATTTTTCGAAATTTAATCGAAGGCTTAAATATGAGCTCAAAATTCAAATTTTATTGAAATATCTTCAAAAATTCAGATCTTAAGTCGGGATCCCACTATCTGCGCAATGCGCTGACAGTGTGAACGAAATTTTTTGACTCCGATGCTGACAAGTGTGATCGTCTTGGACGATTTTTGTCCCAATTTTATTGTTCCCCGATATCTCTTTGACAATATGCGATAATAATGTATGCCTCAACAGTGATTTTGGAAATTTCTGAAATTTGTACCGATCTGGCCTGTTTAAAATCGGCGCAGATTGTGGTATTTGCGTAGATAGTGGGATCCCAGCTTAAGAGCAGTTTTTAATATTATTATACAAGCAGTCCCTAGTACTGGGGGAACCCCTTAAATCGATCCGATTTGATCCATTTTCAAACTGCTTCTTACTCATATCCCCGCTAATATGCATACCAAATTTCAAGATAGCTTAGCTCCATCGTTAGGAAAACTGTATACGGTCAGGCAGACGAGGACAGACAGACAGTCGGACTATAAAAGTTTTATATCGTCGGCTTGAAGTGTAAACCTGTTAACTAACAATTTCAAAACTTTACAGGGTAAACAAAAACACCTTTTTTTCAGGACTTAGAGCTTAGGAAGGAGAACCAATATATCGATGGTTTATTTTCTTCCTATATGAGGTTTTTCTAAATTCGATTTTATGCACTATACAAAAGCTACGTTGGAGTAACTTGTTGGTCTTAGTTGTGAACTTTGACCACAGTTGGACTTGGCAGTTTTACCCATCACCAATTTCTCCGTATTTACAATTTGAAATTAAAAACGATTTTTTTTGCCTGACGATGCAGTGTGCTTTTTTCTTTCGAATGACATCGAAAAATCAGAATGGGTTAAAAGTGGACTTAGCAGGTTTACACTTTATGCCGACGATATGGTATGTCTCCAGTGGTTCTGTTTCACACAGAGTGTGTCGGGTAGCAAAATTTTTTGCAAAGACGTGAAGATAACTTCGGGACTTCTCTCACGGTATGTGAAGACTTCGATGTGAGACTTGATCGCATGAGATAGGCCACTTCTTCAACAACGGCAAAACTCCCCGCAACATCTAAAGCAATTGCTCTTTTCCAAAGTATAGTATATTTCTCTTAACAAAAAAAAAAAAAAAATAAATAAATAAATAAATAAAAAAAATTATAAAAAATAAACCTTCAAAAAGCTTTCCCTGACAACTTTACTTTTCTCATTAGTGGTATTCAAGCAGGTACGCAAAATTTGCGCACTCGGAAATTTCGCGAGCTCGCAAATTATTTTGTATGAAAAATAGTTTCCGCAGCCTCGCAAATTTTGCACGCCTACTGTGATGCGCAAAATATGCGCGATATTTGCTTCTCCTTCTTTCACCAAGGCAAACATTAAAACCAGCTGTTTTCGCAAAATTTTTACACACGCTTTGCATAAGGGTCGTTCAAGCAATAGTTCAAAACTTCAGCGCGCAAAATTTGTACCTAGCTATTTCCGAGCCTGCTTGAATACCACTATTTTTTTCTTTCTCAAGCTTGCAAGGCACCATTGGACTAAGTTCAAAGATCCATTTTTTTGCAGCGGGAACTTTGAAAAAGCTCATACTTTTTTGATTTCATTCGACTAATAAGAAATGTGAAACCTTGTGTAAAGCCTGGGCATTGATCTTCTTTGTTTTACGAGCTCTTCTGCACTTATCACCTAATTTTTTGTCAAATTTTTTGTGAAAAGTCAATAAATTATTTTGACCTTCATTAAAGCTTAAAATGCATTCGACTGAATAAAAAAATGTAATCTTTGCTTTTATATTTAGAACGATTACGGGAAAAAGCAAAAAACAAAAAAAAAAAAATAACATAAATAAATAAACGCATAAATTTCTTTATTTCTTCTTTTTATTTTTTTATGATGTCTCTTTTTTTTTTTTGGTTTTTGTTGCTTCTGCTGCTGTTGATTGCTTTCTTTATTTGTCAAATATTTGAAGAGACTGTTCACCACCGAGAGTTGCAGAGCCAGCGGCGGAGGCAGAGATAGAGACAGAGACAGAAACAGAGGCAACATCATCCCCATTATCAGACGCAAATCGTATGCGAAAAATAAAATTTGATTTCATTATTTTCGAAACCAAAAAAATAAAAATAAAAAAATTTATATAAAAATGAAATAAAATAAATTCGAGAACATCCGTTCCAAGTATGTTGATTTTCTGTGTTGACGACATTGATTAAAAAATTTTGACAATAACAATTTCTTTTTCCCTCGGTCTCGCTTCCTTTCATTTTTATTTTTTTATTTTTGTGTTTCGCTTCGAGTTAAAATAATTTATGTGCTTTATAAATTAAGTCAAAGGTATTAATTTATTTGGGGTCATCGAGTTTGAATTTCAAGTACAAATGCATCGTGGGGAGCTCTTCAAATTTCGGAATAGAATTTTTCGGCTTTGTGCTCCTTTTCGCGAGCATTTCCAAAGGTACATTTTAATTGCGTTCGTGCGGTTGAGTGTAACATCCAGAGCCACTTCGGATCGACCGTAAAAAGTGCGTATAAAAATGGACAACTTCATCAGGATATTCGATTTAGCCATGTCCGTCTGTCTGTCCGTCTGTCCGTCTGTCCGTATACAGTTTTCTTATCGAAGGAGTTGAGTTATCTTGACGAAATGTGCTCACCGGGACATGATTAAGAAGAAGCTCGAGAATGGACCAAATCGGATCATTTTAATGGGTAACTCCAGTACTAGAGAATGGTATAGATAATAATCATAAAAACCGCTCTTAGGTCTGAATTTTTCCAGATATTTCAATAAAATGTAAAATTTCAGCTCATACAGTGAACTACGGATAAATGCAACACGAATAAATGCAAAAATCTCATAATTGCAAGGTGCTTTGAAGCCTTTTTTTATGGGTTCTTATGAAAATATGCACGAATTAGTGCAAAGAACTCATAAGCGCACAAGAATTTGAGCAAAAAACGTGTTGCATTTATCCGTACTCTACTGTATTTAAGCCTTCGATTAAATTTCGAACAATTGGAAAATTGGGCGTGGCAAAAGTACGGTTTTCATAAAGTAATTGATAACAAAATCGACACATTAGGCTCCTTTACGGTATTGAAAATATCCAGAATACTTTCTCTTATTGATCGTGGTCTTTGGTGCCTTTTGTAAAAAAAATTATTCGAATATACATACTTATGTATGTATGTATGTATGTAGGTATATAGCTAACCATTTATCTGTGTCTGGTATTGTGTTTTCAGACTCGATTGACCATAACACCCATACTTGTTTTTTATTACTTATTATAATTTTTTTAACATCCAAAACGAAAACCAATGTAGAACACTTGACCATTGTCCCAATAGAGCCTCGTTTAAGACGAAGGAAAAAAACAAAGCATTTCAATTTAAAGATATTTATTATTTTTGACGCCCTCGCATGACAATGAGCACAATTAAAAAATGGTGAATGGTTTAATTATAGAATAATATTTGTTAATAAAAAATCAATATTTAATGAAACGAGATGCTTTAGAGCCGGATATTTTTCGAGCCGGTGAATCTATCTCTATATGCGAAAGAGCAGCGTGACACATCACACACCCTTTCCGTTGTAAATTCGTTATAATTTATTACTCCGCCTACGAGTATAATGCAAACTCCATTCAGAGCCGAATTTTTTTCCGCTTCCAAGAGATTTATGACAGAAGTTTTCGTGAGAGGTCAGTTCAAAGAGAAAAGGTAGTTCTTAAGGGGAGCTGTTTGATCGTATCAGAATTTTGAAAAAGTGACTCTTTCATGAGATATCCAAAGAGTATGAGAAGAACGAGCGGTGCGAGCCATTCAGCAAATATTTTGATGAAAGATATTTGAATCCTCTTCCATCTAGTGTCGGACTCTTTAACTCTGAAAGGTCATCGTTATTTGTAGTACGTAAAGGTTATCCTTCGTCGATTCGACTACGCCATTTTTTGAAGAAGTTTTGAAACCAACCTGTTTACCTATATATTCACAAAAACCGTTAGTTTAACATTGCCCTGATTATAAATATTTGATAAATAATAATACCAAGTCAATGTTGTGCGACCTTTTATTAATAAATAATAATTATAAAACTGATCTTTTTTGGCTTTTTATATAAAAGGTAAACGAGCGTCGTCGAATCGACCTTCCAGGGCTAATAAAGTTATTTAAAGCAGAAATAATTAGCGCTCACTTGTTAGCACTGATCCCACTCAACTCCATCGAAATGAAAATGACAAACACAACCATTTGACATATTCTATTTTAAGGACAAACGTCTTAAAACGCAACTTTCTGGACAACTTATGAAGCAATCCTCTCAACTCAAAACATCATTCATTGGCAACACTTTCCAGTGCAATATACATACATACATACATACATGATCTACTTATTACATTGAGGAACGTCTACACGAAGCTGCCCAGAAAAAATTTTAGGACTGTTCACAAATTTATGGATCTGAAATAAGTAGACAATTAATGATGGCTCCGAAATATGAGTCCGAAATATTTAGAAAATATGAAGCTCGGAAATATGAGGAAATAAATAAAAAATCCCGCACGGCGACGAAAACGAAGAATAATCAAATCCCACACAGGCAGATCGGCATTAAATACGATACTTCCAAATCAAATAAAATAAGTCATGGAGATTAAAATATAAAATCGGAAGAAATATTAGGAAAAAAAAACAAATGTTCGCAAGTTTTTTGACATAGAACATACGACTATTGTCCTAGCTGCAGGGACGTAAATGGCTCTTATGAAAAAAACAAATAAAAGTGACACTTGAGTGCAGAAGGATTCGTTTATGATTCTAAGATTCGGATGTAGAATGTTCGCTGGGTGACTCAGTTCAAAAGTTTCTGTGCTATTAATTTATAATGAATATTTGACATTATTATTTTATTTAATTTTTTTTCTTCTGAAATATTTCGACAGGCGAAAAAAAATGTCCCTCGATAATTGAAAATACATGAAATTAATTGATAAATTATAGGTTGGAATTGAGAAAATGTTGGTTCTTTCCATTTGGAATTCTTAGAAAACTTTACGATTTTTAACAAAAAAATTACTTTTCTGAAGCATAATCGGAAAAATGGAGAAAAAACACTTCAATCGATACCATAAATATTCGAAATAGAAAAGAAGAAGAAGAAAATCGCATTTCTTCACATGAAAAAATACCTGTGAAGATTTAGAAAAAATTCCAACACAGCCATTCTCGTCTATTGGCCACCAGTTCGGGCTTGTTCCGATGTCGCGATGTTGCGCTCTTGTGGCGATCAGCGCGACAAGTTGTTGCCGTCACTGTTGCTAAATTCTCTAGCCGTAGACGTTGACGTAAAAGTTGTCTCGCCGTATTCGTAGCGAATATGTTGTCTGCGCGAACTGTGTTTCTAAATTTGGTTTTTTCGGAATTTCTTAATGATTCCTACTTGATTGCGACATCACAATCACCATCATCATCATCATCATCATCATCATCAACAACATCAGCATCATCAACATCATTATATGAAGGAAATATCGTTGAAGGAATGCCCATTTTTAGATATTATTCTTTTTGATTAGAAGATGCGTTTACTCGTTTGGATCGTTAGAAATGACTTGCACACCGCCATAAAAATATTTGTCCTTCTATGGAACTCATCCTCTTTGTGATTCGGAAAATGTTTATTTAAAAAAAAAAAAAACATAATAGGTACAGTCGAGTCTGGATACTGTGAGCTCCGGATAGAGATTACAGCTTCAAACTTTAGTACAAATTTTGAGCTCGTTTTACCATTACCAAATTTCTAAAAAAAAAAAATAACAAAAGGGAAATTTTCGCTGGTTTTTATACCCAGCGTAAGCGGGGTATATTAGTTTTGTGCGAATCTTGTAACAGGGAGAACTAAGCTCCGGAGATATAGACATATATATATAGAAATTATCAGGATCAAAAACTGAATCGATTTAGACATGTCCGTCTGTTCGTCTGACCGTCCGTCTGTCCGTGGTCGGATCTCCTCCGAAACGGCTGGACCAATCAAGTCGAAATTTGGCACACAGGTATACCGGGATCCGAGTATGATCCTAAGTGAAAATGGGAGACATCCGCCCACTGCCACGCCCACAAATGAATATAATGTGTTTTCAGTAAAATGCTTGTAACTTGCGAACCACTCAACACATTCCATTGATATTTGGTGTACTGGTAAACTACGAAAAGGGACATATCCTGGGAAAAATTGGACGCCGCCCTCCGTGAGCCACGCCCACAAATAAGCCCACAAATAAGGGCTTATCGTAACTTGTGAAGTAAAAGGCGTAGAAGCTTCAAATTCGCAACATAGGTTGACCAAGGCAATTGAATGGTGTAGGAATAAAAACTTATGTAGCCCGCCCACTGCCACGCCCACAAATGAAGATTTTTCGTACCTTCCGAAGTAAAAGGCGTAGAAGCTTCAAATTCGCCATATAGGTTCACCAAGGCGAATGAAAGGTGTAGGGAAATAATTTATGTAGCCCGCCCACTGCCACGCCCACAAATGAAGATTTTTCGTACCTTCCGAAGTAAAAGGCGTAGAAGCTTCAAATTCGCCATATAGGTTCACCAAGGCGAATGAAAGGTGTAGGGAAATAATTTATGTGGCCCTCCCACTGCCACGCCCACAAATAGAGAAGCAAAACATAGTGCGCTCATAATGTCGGGACGCTGGGTATTTCAAAGTCGGGCTTCACCGACTTTAGCTTTCTTACTTGTTTAATTTTGATTTTTGCTTAACATTCCAAACTTTCTTAAAATTACAACAATAAAAATATTTCATACCTATTTAAGAATTGAAACTACAATCAAAATTGAGGCAAGATATTTGATTAATTTTATTTGTTGTTTCAATTCTTAAATAGGTGTGAAATATCTTAATTGTTGTAATTTTTAGAAAATTTGGAATGTTAAGAAAAAACCAGCGAAAATTTCCCTTTTGGTATTTTTTTCAAATTTTTAATGGAAAAACGAGCTCAAAATTTGTACTGAAGTTGTCAAATGGAACAATATGAATTTAATTTTTTTTTTGTTAAAGAAATTTTCATAAATTAAATTTTTTTGTGGTAAGTTTGAAACATAATAAGGTTAAAAATAATTGAAAATTATGAAATTCACAAAAAAAAAAATTTACAGAGAAGAAAATTGGAAAAAAACACACATTTTTGCAGCGCATACTTACTTTATTGACTGACTGTATGTACACTTTCAGAGTTTATAATAGCGTTGCAACGGATAGTGTATCGGGCCGAATGCCGGATACCGGATATCCGGATGGTTGTCAGTCCGGATAACCGGATGTCCGGATATTAAATTTTTTTTTTGTTATATATTTTTCGGATTTAAAACCATATTGAATGGCGTAGCAATAGTCATGACCGTTGACGTTTGGTAGCAAAAATTTTGAACGTTATTTTTTGACACAACACACTTTTTAGTAATGATTGTTTCGAGCGGTTGCACCGAATTACAATAAAAAATCTCCAAAAATGGAAATTTTTTGTGAAAATGTTAGCGGAACTGCATCCAAATTCCTCCAAGCGCTCCAATTTCTAATCTGCATCCTAGTACAAATACAATTTTGCAAATTTTTAATGTGAGGTATCCGGCGGCCGGATATAGATGGTATCCGGTATCCGGCCGGATACTAAATTTAAGGCCGGATAGTGGCCGGATATCCGTTGCAACTCTAGTTTATAACTCCAAGATTCACTCACACCATAATTTTTGCAGTAAGTACCATTAAGTAATCTTACCACTTTTTCTTAGCTCATCTGTTCTTTTTACCCCATTATCTTATGTTTTTAATTTTTTATTTTTTCATTGTTTTAATTTTTTTTATAATAACACGCGAAAGAATTCAGAAAGCCCTTCCAGAAATTCTACTTTTTTTTTAGCTGCATTTCTCGCACTCCTAAAATTGTTTAAATAAGTATTATTAAAAAAAAAAAAACAAAACAAAAAACACTTAAAAATCCTCCTTTCCATTCCAACCCTTTCGCCGGATGTTCAAAATCTCCAAAGACTCTTTTCTCGTATTTCAGTTTGTTTATTTAATTTCCACTTTAATTTCCATTTCCAATTCCATTTCCCTCGATTTCAAATTTATTGTCGCGCCAATTTTTTAAGCTTTTCACACTTTTTTTTTTTTTTTAAAAAAAAAGCAATTTTTTTAACGGATGCCAAAAACGGAGACAACCAGAGACAAGCACGGACAGCCAGAGATGGATACAGATACTCGTACTTTAGATCGAGATGCTGACTTTTAAAAATACGCGCGCAGTCGACTATTTGGACAGATGGATGGCTGGGCGGCCAGTTGCATGAATGGATTGAATTGATATTTCAACTCAAACGATCGAGTGTACACACACACAGACAGACTTGCACACACGCACGCACACACCATGTACTCTAGCTCTAGCGGGTCTTTTGTTGTGGTCCCGCATTTAAGTTAACTGCGCTCGTATGCAAATGCCTCTGCCGTTGGTTGTTGCTGTCATTGACGTTGTTGTTGATGCTGAAACTGATGTTGATTTGTTGTTGTTGTTGTCGCCCACAGATTCGGACTTTCGTCATATAAAAACCTAGCAGGAAAAATCACGCTAACAGAATCGATGGTGTCAGGGTGACTATGGACTCGGCATGCATAATTTTTCGTAGGACACTTTGTATGACATTTGTACAGAAACTGACAGTGGCTTCCCGGGTGATTTTGTCACCCTAGATAGCGCGATGGCGAAAGAAGCAATTGCCTTTTCTCTCTAAATGTCATTTGATGAGTTGCCGTCAATTCTTTCCTGAGTGCAGGAAACTCTCTTCGCTATCGCTATCCAGTACGCCACGCGATGCTTATGCTCAACGGAATATTCAACGCACATGAACACCACCCTCATACGATGGCATTGGGTGACACCCAACGAGTAAGAATGTGTGACAATGTCACCGATATGTCTCGCGCCCGGTAAAATCACTGATGACTTTTTCCTGCAGGAGATACATACATATTTGCCTGTTGGGAAGCTAGATACACAACCACACACAAATCCACACATATATGAGTACACGTGTATTGTACATAAAATTGCTGTTTTTTTTTTTTTTCTTTCTTTCTTTACTTTATTGAATTGAATTAGTGTCCAAAGTTGTGGTCACAATGCACAAAAAAAGCAACCAATTCCGTACGTGAAATGAGGGCAAAAAATGAAGAAAAAAAGCATCACATAGACACAGTGACAGTTGGCAGCCTCTAGAAAAAAGTAAATACAAGGCACGACGACACACCAACAAGATACACCGTTCGTTCCAAAAGACCCAAAGATATTGGCGTTCAAATTTAAATACCCATAAAAGACATAAAATGCCATAATGCGACGCAAGAAATCAGAAATCAGATAATCATATACATATGTATGTACATTTGTATGAAAAATAAGATATTTTATGGCAAATGTTTTTGGTGGAACAAAAATTTCCTGCAGACGTAAGTACGTATGTAAATGGGAAGTTCGGAAATTGAAATGGTCGATTTCTTCATCCACTCATGTTGTGTGAATCGAGATTTTTAATTCAGTTACCTGCCCATAAAGCTCCCAAAAAAGTGTTGAAAAGACCCCTCTAGATCATTATAATGACAATAATGATTATGATGATGATGATGATGAAATTATAATTATGAATATGATTATGAATTTGATTATGATTATGATGGCACAAATGATGATAATCATGATGACAATGATGATGATAATCATGATGACAATGATGATATAATCATTATGATAATGATAATCATGATGCCAATGATTATGATAATAATGATGACGATAATCATACGGTGCGGCAATCTTGTCCATTTTTTTTATTTCAGTGTAGGAAAAATATAACGGATGCGAAAGGTGGAGCTTAGGAAGGAATAAAAGGGTTCGGCTCTCTCATATATTCCAGGTTTGCCCCATTGAGTATTACAATTAAGTAAAAGCTCGTGCGACATCCTCAGAAAGTTTAAAATTCTCGAGAGGAGGCCCGCCATAGGAAGTTCGTCTCCCTTGAATACGATGAAGTGCACACAACGACCACGGCGATGTAACCAGCCTATTTTTAAGAAATTCCTTGGATATTGAAGGCCACCACTACGTAGGAATTACCCCCAGATCCACCCCTCAATTGTTGTTACTACTACGGTTTTCTTATACATAGTCGTATTGTAGGTAAGGTCTAGCATGGACTGCCTGTATTCTTCGCCTCACCTCACAGCTGAGCCACAAATATCTGGACATATTTCCAACATGAAAAATCTTATTACTTGAAAAGGTTTCAACGCAACAGACTCGAAAACATAATAGTGGTATTCAAGCAAGCTGTGGAAATTGAAGTGTGCAAATTTTTGCACCAGCAAAATTTGCCCTTTTGTATGAACGACCCCGCAAAGAACGAGTGCAAAACTTGTGCGATAACATGGCGCGAATTTTGCGCATCAAAATCGATGTTCAATATTTGCCTGGCCGCGCATTTTTTTTTTCCATACAAACAAATTTGCACAAACGCAAAATTGCACACCTGCTTGCAGTGGCGTAGCGAGACATTTCGGCGCCCGCGGCCGATGGGGGCACAATGCAGGAAATGCCGCCCCTTCCAATCGGCCTCAATAAAAATACCTTTATAAAATTTGATATATGATTTGGCGCCCGGGGCGACTGCCCCCTTCGCTCCCCCCTCACTACGCTACTGCCTGCTTGAATCCTACTAATATATGTATACATAAGAAAAATATATTCGTCTTACCTAGATTCATAAGTATATCGTCTGTATTTTTGAAACGGACCCGACCGGACCGGACCGAACCGAACCGTACTGATCGCTTTGCAGTTATCCCGCTAGCTGTTTCTATAAACTGTCGCGTGGGATCGCTTGAAACCATGCCCCTACGGATTAACACAATACATTATTAATTTTTGAAAAGCTTTGTTTACGCTTACAAAGAGCAAAAGATAAAACAAAACCCCGTCGTAATTCGATCATGTTAAGAAATTCTATGGCTCGCCGTCGCAAAGTTCTTGAATGAATTGGAAAGCAATCGGCACGGCGCGGCGCGGTGCGGCGCGGCGCGGCGTTCGAGACATAACACATGTATAGGCTAGGAAAATGTTCAGCCTATTGAAGCGCAGTGACTGCTGTATATCGGATTTCAAAAGTATGAATAAACCCAGCCATACAATGTTCCTATCTACGTAACTATTTATATTTCTAAATACATATAATAAGTATACAAAATAATATACAAAAATGTTATGTTGTATACGCATTCATTTCTTCTCGAATTGTATGAAGTCTGATAAATAGAGCTTCAGGTTTTTCACATACAAGTTTATTACATAAATGATATAATTTGCCCAGCCAAGATTTCACATATTTCTAGAATTTATGCTTATACAAAATAAAGCCCAAGATTCACGAAGTTACTGTCATGGGATTGGCTTCGATTTTGCTTGAATCTCTGACTGGCCTCAACTACCAATGTACCGGATCTGGATTCCTCTTTTTTTTAAATGAAGTTGGACAAATCAAATTATTCGACAATTCGAAGAACTCATAAATCAGACGTCTGACATTTTCTGATCTACGTGTCTTCTAAGTATTTTCTCCCGTCCAACAGAGAATCTGAAATTGGCTGACATTACATTAGAAAAAAAAGAGCAGCCGAGAACTGAAATCTCTAAGCTTTTGAAGTTTTTTTTTGTGTGTGTCTATTTTTTAAGATTATCCAAACAATTTAAAGTTCTACCTTCTTTATTAACCGAAAGTTTCTCAAATGTTCTTTATGTAACCGATTTTAAAGGGTTATGGGCAGAGGGAGGGGGGGTTAAATTGCGACTGAAAGATAAAAAATTTTTTAACATCGCACCAAACTTTTTTAGATACATACGTCAAACGAAGAAACGAACGGGCGTAAGGGCGTAAAGGCGAGTGGAAAACGCGTGCGACGAGATATAGCAATCAAAACAACGAATGTATGTGTGTTTGTGTTTGTGTTTGTTTGTTTGCGTATCTTTTTTCCGTCTACGTTTTTCCGTCTTTTTTTTTTCTAATTTTCAATACTTCGCAGTCTGCCTGGCTGCTGTTTTTGCCAAGCGTTCGCTCAACACACTCTCTACAAATGAACAACTGGATACACATACAGATAGATGCGTTTGTATCTACGTGTGTCTCTTTGTCGGTCTGTTTCTGGCTTTGGGGATGTCTGCCTGTGCATATACACCCAGCAGTAAATGGAACCGGTCCTGGGTCGAACGCGAGTCGGTCTTAAAGAGTTCGAGGACCAGCCGCCTTTTCATACATTCAACTCACCTGTATTATTGTAACATAAGGCTGTCATTGAAAACTAACCGGTCCCTTTTCAAAGCGTGTGGGGTTGGTTGCATGTCAGTCCCTTTGTATGGGGTCGGTCCTATATGGGCTTATCTAAGTCCGGTCCTTTCAACACCGAAACCATTTCATTACTACAGGGCATAAATACATATATGTACGAATTTACACATGCATTTGTGTGTTTGTGTGAGTGTGTGCGCGATGAAATGACAACGTTTTTTGTTGCGTGTGCCGCGTTGCGTGAGCCGATCGCTCGCTGGGTTTTTCGCCGGCTTTTGACTTATTCTTAATGTGTGTGGAGGAGTACTGTGTGCTAACTGCACTTATTGACTGCGGGATTGCATGAGGGCATGAATGAATGAACAGATGGCTGAGCATACCTACCCAACATACATATTATTAAATATCTGATCAAAAGCGACTCGAATTCGTTTTGTCGGGAGAAAAATGGTACCCTAGCCGCCACTATTCTTGATGGGTCAAATTTGATATCATTTACGAGTCGTTTTCGAGTCATCTTTGTTACCGTATTCGAGTCTTTTCCGAGATATAATTACAATCGACTGCTTCCAAAAAAAAAAAAAAAAAAAAAATATTTATAAATCAATAAAAACTTTTGGCTTTTACGTGCATTATTATAGATTCAATTATGTTTTTTATACCCGACACACTCTGTGTCGTGGGTATATTGCGTTTGTGTGGTTGTGTGTAACACCCAGAACCAGTCGAGATAGACTATACAAAATATATATAGAAATGATCAGCGTCACCAGGAGATTCGATTTAGACATGTCCGTCCGTCCGTCCGTCCGTCCGTCCGTCTGTATACAGTTATCTTATCGAAGGAGTTGAGTTATCTTGACCAAATTTGGTATGCGTGCTCACGGGGACATGAGTAAGAACAAGTTCGAGAATGGACCCGATCGGACCATTTTTAGGGGTACCTCCAGTACTAGGGTCTGTAACGAAAATCACAAAAACTGCTCTAAAATCGAAGTTTTTCAAGATATTTTGATGAAATTTGATATTTGATCATATTTAAAGGCCAGTAGTATTATTTCCAAAAATTGAAAAAGTGGGCGTGGCAGAAGGGCGTTTTTCGAAAATTGCCTCCTGCACCCGAAATTCAAATGGGACTTGGACGATATTCGGCACTGATGCTTTCTTTGTAGCTAGTTCACGAAAGTTATTCGTGAATAGTGGACTATTCGCGATAAACATGAGAGGTGATGCCATATTTTTCGCTGATTTCTCTCTTTTTGACGATCAGGCAGCGCTTTTGTTTAATTTGAGTTCAAAAATCTAACAAATAAGATGGAGAACGGAAAGGAAGCCAACCGTTGCATATGGATAAGATAACACTTATTTCAGAGACTGACATTTTTTTTTTACTTTTGAAAAACTAATTGGAAAACCCGTTCCAGATGCTATGAAATAATATGTTTCTCATGTGTGCTACCATTTCGTTTCGTTTTGGCAGTCAGGTAGCGGCGGTTAAGACGAAATAATGTCGGTTGCCGTATAAACGGTGACTTCACTTTTCGCTATATTGTTATTCGTGAATAAGGTTTAACGTATAAACGGAGTAAAAGTCATCAGTGATATCATCGATGACATATGCATAGGTGACAGTATCATGCATGACACCTTGGGGGACATGTCATCGTAGAGGGGTGCTGCTCATTGGCTACTGAAATTTAAATTAGGTTTAAGCGTCAGTTGAGCGTTAGCATGAAGTGGCATAGAGGATGAGTGCTCGATTCATAGTCCGAAGATCGTGGGTTAAATCCCGCAAGTAATTGTAATTGAATATTCTCTTTTCAATTACCATTATAAGTAATTGTAATTAAGCGTGTAATCAATTACAATTTTGTAATTGGACTGCCCAGATCTAATAGATGATACACACACATTTCTCGATTTTTACGTATTTTTACGTATAATTTCAAAAATTTTTTCAATGTTCATTTCTCTCTCCTGTATGGGATTTGAACTTCGGAACTCTCGCTTTTTAGTCATGTGCTCACCCATGACACTGTGTAAGCTAAATCGAGAGTCAGGGATTTTTTTCGTTTATAAAAATTTTAAGTCAAATTGACATTTATTTTATTTTTCTTAGGGCCAATATTACGAAACATATTTAAAAAAATTTTAAAATTAAATTAAAAATTTTTTTATTTTAAATTTCATTTTCAATATGCAACTTTTTTAAGTATAGCAAAATTTGGCAGCACGCTTCACTGTCAGGGTAGTCAGTCAAATTCACGAATGATTGAAATATTATTTTAGAGCATGGAGCCGTGTGCGCGCGATTTTTCATCAGTCTCTTATCGCTGTAATCCGAATCCATAAATTTAAAGCTTTGCTTGTTTCGTTTTGCGCAGATTTTTTCCGTAAAATTTAGAATGAACGTAATCAGCTGTTTTTCTACCGCCCAAAACAGGGTTGTTACCATATCTTAAAAAAAACTTAAACGACCTGCTGAGGTAGTTTAAATTTTTTAAAAATATTTTAAAAATTCGGTGGTGAAAATGAAAATCGATTTTATTTTTAAAATTTTTTTAAATATGCTTGGTAATATTGGCCCTTATTTTCGATAAAACATACTTCTGACACATTTTCGGACACATAAATATGAGCCTATTATTTTCTATATATTTGAGACTCATTACGGACTCATATTCCAGAGCACCCCGAAAATGTTTGCTGCACAGTAAAAACTAAAGGTTTAAAATTAAAACCAATCGGTATAAATTTAAATCTTTTTAGTATTAAATTTTTTAGTATTAAATAGTATTAGCATTCTAAAAGGCCCGAGCTCGAATCCTGTCGCAGGCGAAAAAAGTTCTGGAAGAATTGGGGCTTGAAAAAGGTAAAGTAAATTTTGGACGTGGAAATGGAAAAATTTATCTACTCGGGAAGGAGAAAACATAGTTGCCAGCGATAAAGTTGAAGTATCGATCCTGCCTTCAAAAACGTGTGGTCGTGTAATGTGGTTTCAAGAATTCCTATGAGTTCTGCTGGAATTTTTCTTTTTATTTTTTCCCCATAAAAAGTTTGGTTGCAAGCTATTTATTCCTCTTAATTTCTTATTATAATATGAATATTATTATTATCTACTTATACCTAAAAAAAAAGTTGACGCCTGAACGGGGATTGAACTCGCCGACTTCAGATTGTGGGGCAATGTCTCTCATGTCTTTTTGCTCTACGCATAAATTTGTTTTTTTTTTATAATTCATAAAAAAAATTCTCAATTTTTTCTCTCTCTTTATTTAAACCAAAAAGGTTTTAATTTAATTCCTTTTTGGCATTGTTATATATGTATAAACAACAAAAATGGTATTAAATTTAAACTTTAGTTTTTACTGTGTGGGTATGGATGTATGTATGTACATATGTGTGTATGTACGCATGAGCCCTGTAGTAAATGTTACTAGTCCTGGAGGCACTCCTGCACAAGTTTCCGTGTGACCAGTACTGTGGTGACAAACCAGTTCACCCTGTAACTAGTGATGCAGAAGAGACAATGGGTACAATTAGGTACATTTACTCTAGTCTATTCAATAGAAAAAGCCAACGATTGGTCTCGGTCGTCCTGAAGGCCTAAAATTCGATACGCCGCTCAGGTAAAAATCTAACTGTAAGTGGTCCCATGACGTTGACAATGTCAATTGTTAGCTTCAATTGTCAATAGTGTCTTTAGTTCTTTTGTCTCTGGTGCAACAGTGGTGTCAATGGTGCCCCCATTTACTGCAGGGTATGCACGTGCAATGCATGCACATGTATGAAAACTAACAACATCCATACATGTGCCTGATGAACGCGTTTGTGCATGTATGCAGCTATCTGTTGCCATATCTATCGAGCTACCATAAAACCGTTTGACACGTTTGAGTATCTTTTTAAGCGCTCTCGTTGCACCTCCAGTTCTCTACGTCATCCGCCCCTTTTTTCTCTCTCTCTCTCTCTCTCTTCTCTCTCCTCTCTCTCTCTCTCTCTCTCTCTCTCTCTCTTCTCTCTTCTTCTCTCTATCTTTGTTCTCATCCGCCGTTTGTGTACATTGTTTTTCTCTTCCCTTTATAGATTCTTTTTTCTTCTTTTTCAATCTTTTGGCTTTACACTGTCTGCGACGACTAATTAGGGATCATTGTGATTACAACAACTGCAAAAGTATCTTCGACGATGGGAACGATGGCAGCGGCAAAAACGACAACACAAACGACAAAAATAAAATTAATAACATCGTAAGACTTAAAAGGTCTGGCAAAAACAATAAAGAATGTTTCAATAGCAATCAAAATCGGCGCAAAAACGATAGGACTTTGCACTTTTGTCATAGCTTTGTGGATATTGGTGAATTTTTTTCTCTGCTCTTTCGTTTCAATATTTGCTATTTATTTATATTCTCATCAGATTGGGTAATAATTGTAATTGTACTTGGATTGATGATTGAATTTAATTATTAGTTGGCACTTTTCTAGACGTCCTCTGTGGCGTAGTTGGTTGAAATTCCAACTTACGATGGCAGAGGCTCTGGGTTCAACTTCCAGGTGAGGGTGTGGATGTTTGTGTTATCTAACTTCTCTCATGGTATCACATCAGGCCGCTGTGGGGTCTAATTGTGTCACCCATCATGGTGGCAGCCACACTAACCTTACCTGACCTAACCTATGACTTTTCTATGCGGATGGAAACACATACAATATACACACGAAAATACATACAATTCAAAAATTGAGTAACAAAGAAGAGGTCTTGAGATATCCTCAAAAATCTTAAATCTCTCAAAATGTCCCATACGAAGTCCAGGCCTCTTGAATATGATTTGCAATAAACACTAAGCCCACGGGATTTGTAAAATATCCCTTTACTCACTCTTTCTCATTCTATCTTTTTCTTTCTATTTTTCTATCTATCTTTCTTGCTATATTTCTTTCTCTCTTTCTTTCTGTTTTTCTCCCTCTTTCCTCTCTCTCGCTCTCTTTCTTTCTTCCTTCCTGTTGGCCTCTCCATCTCTCTTGCTCTCTCTCTCTCCCACTCTCTCCCACTCTCTCTCTCTCCCACTCTCTCCACTCTCTCTCTCTCTCTCCCACTCTCTCTCTCCCACTCTCTCTCTCTCCCACTCTCTCTCTCTCTCTCCCACTCTCTTTCTCTCTCTCTCTCTCCCACTCTCTTTCTCTCTCTACTCTCTCTTTCCCATCTCTCTTCTCTCTCTCTCTCTCTTCCACTTTCTTCTCTTCCTCTCTCTTTCTCTCTTCTTCCTCTCTCTCTTTCTCTCTCTCTTCTCTTCCTCTTCTCTCTTTCTCTCTATCCTCTTCCTCTCTCGCTTCTCTTCTCTTCCTCTCTCTTCTCTCTCTTTCTCCTTTCTCTCTTTCTCCTCTTTCTTCTCTTTCTCTCTTCTCCTCTCTTCTCCTCCTCTTTCTCTCTTTCTCTCCTTTTCTCTTCTTTCTCTCTTTCTCTCCTTTCCTCTCATCTGTTTTTCTCCTCTTTCTCTCTTTCTCTCTTTTTATGTAAAATTAAATCCCCCGTTCCGACTACGAATAAAACAAAATGGAGGTTTTACACAGTCCAAGATTCTTTCTGAGAGTATAGTTCCCCATATCAAAGTAATTTTAGAGGTTTGAAATATTTGAAGGCGTAGCCACATTTCATTTATGGTTACCACTATCTTTTAAGATCAATAAAATTTTAAATAGAAATTCTAACCATGCGGAAACGCAAGCAGCATAAGAGTTTATTTTTACCCCATAGAGCCAGTCCGCTATCTTGGACAACTTAATCTAAAATAAACTCAAATCATTGAAAAGTTGAAAAGTTTATTTTTCATATCTTTGCTTGTAACTTTATGAAGTATGGCCGAATTCTTAAGAAATAAAAGTTTCATAGAAAAACAACGTTGGTAAGCATGCATAATCGCCTCGTTAACTGTTTTCACTTGTGGTACCATTGTACCAAAATTTATATAGGTTTTTGTATTTGGTACATTGCTACACAGCTTGTCGGTGGGCACACGTTGGCAGTTTCTCGCTATTTTGGTAATTTTTTTTGTGCATGGCGGCCCCTGATTCGA